>CAJPVJ010003200.1:0-11408 GCA_905397405.1 Oppiella nova
ATAAAATATTATCCGGGTCCCTTTAATTTGACACTATTTTAAATAAGCACTATCACTTTTATGACATAATCTGGCACACAACTAAATATAACAAATTGCCATTATGTTTAAAATAGCTATCCTTATACAATCACTAAAATGTCAAAAATATTAATTATTGAATAAAATATTGCTCAGGCCGCGTTTAGGAAATATTATTATAGTTTGTGTGCCAAAAATAGTCTGGCTAACATTATATAATGCTAATAAGCTTACACTATAATTTGTAAAGATTGACAATAAGTTTTAAATTTATTTGAACAAATTCTGGTGAAGGACATTACATTGTCCTCCACAACCCCTCTGGAGAACTGTGCCACTGGAGGTCGATTGGAGTAATGTTCTCCAGAATGGAGGACGTCTGGCAACGCTAATTGTATATCATATTAAAGTGTATACTACAGCTCTATTTCTTCCAACGTATTATATTGCTATAAAGTGGTTTGAAAACGTATACCTTTGCCATTTACCCATACACTTAGACTGCCCATTGTCAAGTATTTCACCTTGACATTCAAGTATTTGAGGGTCCTGTCAAGTATTAAGGGAAGGGGTAATACTTGACATTATAATGTCAATTATTTGAAAATCGGCGATAATTAAAATTAATTTTTCTTAAAATTATATTAAAAATAAATATTATATCATTTCATTAAATATAAATACTTAACTTAATTAGATATTAAATAAAATTTTCAAAATAAAACTATCTAACAACAATTTATATCATTTTCCAGATGAAACTACAATTTAATATTTATATTTACCATAAAAGCTAAAATATAATTATAACTAAGTATGTTTATAATTTAATTATCTTACGCAAAATATACTTATTTTTATTTGTACAGTATTCTTAAATACTAATTTTATTTCATATAATAATCAGGGAATTATTGTCAAGTATTGAATGAGTTACAAAAATATCTCATAATTATAAGTAGTATAATAAGAACTCTTTCGATCTAATGATCTAATTATACTATATATTAGTAACATATGGATTCAATTAAAAAATAACTATAATTATATTAATTCAAATCCGGTTATAAGTGCATAATTAAATTGATAGTTATCTAAATTTTGTTAATTTACCGCTAAGGGAAAATTTTTATTGTTAAAACTTAAATAAAATTTAATGTCAAGTATTTTCAAGTATTTTTGAGTTAACTTTCAAGTATTCAAGTTTTTGGATCTGGTCACCCTACATACACTGCACACATATGCACTGCAGTGATGAGTGTAAGTCTATGGGTATGGCAAAAGGACACATTATTGATCCACTATATAGCTATATAGTGAGTTGGGAGAAATAGCCCTGTTGTATGTTAAGGTGTATTTATCAGGGTATAAAATGAATATAAAATTTTAGTGGTTATTTTGAGTATAATCAAATTAAACCCGATTCTACCTAAGGACTACTTTAGAATATTTTACTGAGTTACGTACTCGTTATAAAATGAATAAAATATTTAATTATTTAAAAATTAATGTTATATTGAATCAGATTTACAAAACAGTCTTTTTAATTTAATAGGAAATTAATTATAGCTAAACGTTAAATACATATTGACTTTGTTGTTTAATGTACATAAATTACAATGTCAATTGTCTACGAATTAGATTATAAAAATTAGATTAAGGGACATTTTAATCAAATTTAACAATACAGTCGTACATATTAAAGGTTTTATTTATTTTATTTTGTAAATGTAATTTTTTTATATTGTTTCATGATAATAATTTTAAAATAAATTAATTTAAAAATTTAAAATTATTTATATATAGATAATCTTGATTATAATTAATTGCTACTATGCATTTACTAAAATATTAAAATGAATTACAAGAAATATTTGTTTAAAAAAGTTAAATGTAAAAAGTAACTTTAAGAAAAAGTATATATTTTTAAAAATATTAAGTAGCACTTATAAACGGTTTATACTGTAATACGATTTCATAAGTATAAAACACCTGCATTAAATAATTATTTTATAACATATTTTATTTTAGATTGATAGCAATTTTTAAAATAATATTTGCTTACAAAAAAAGATATAAATACAATTTTTAAACAAATCATAAAATATAATATAAATTATTTGCACGTGAGTATGCTAAAGTCAACTAAGTATCACTTAGTGTAGGCAGTAATAAAAACCCAAAAATGATAATGGATTAATTCATTTATTAACAACAATAATTATTTTATTAAAATATCAATATTTAATATTTGATATTCAATCTATGTTAAGTCCAAATGCACATACATTTCTATCAACTATAGGAAATACATTGGTCAATATTAATATTGTAAACGTAATACGTAAATAATTTAATAGTTAATAAAATTTTTAAAAATACTATTTTATTATAGTTTTAAGTTTAAACTAAGTTATGTTTAGTTAAATTTAAGTCATTTAAAAAAATGATAACATATAATCGCTGTTTTTATATACAGTACTATCTTTTAACTCGTTCACCAATGTGTTACCTATAGTTCATAGTAATGTATGTGCATTTGGATTTGACATAGATTGGAATCGGGTGCACAAATATGGATGACTAATGGTCAAAGTTACTTATCTTTTAATTCAAATACAGTGTATATTATAGAGTGTTTAAATTGTCACATATTGTTTAGCTAGTCTACATTGTTTATCATATTAATCATAGGCTAATATTTGTATTGAGATAGGTCAATTCGAGTTTTATACATTTCAATAATTATATACAGGATGTTTGAATACAATATTTTAATCAAATTATAAATATCATTTTTGGTTATAAATAAATACTATTTGCACATATAAAACTAATATTGAATAAATATACTGGTTTAATTTAGATGGGACTTAGTTTGGTTTTGCATTTTGTGATTCATTTATTTAAAAATAATGTGTAAAACAAAGTTTTAATAACATTTTATAAATTTTGTTTTTTATATAAGTTGTATAAATATATGTAAGTTAAAATTAATTCATCATTTTACTTTAAACCTTTGTAAATTATAGTTGAATTATCAATAGTATTATTATTTTGTATAACACGATGGCATTATCAGTTAATACAACTGAATCAAAAGAGTCGCACAAATTCAAGCCCCGGTATCCCATTCCCGAAATACAGAGCGTATTGCCGTATAATGAAAACCCTTTACATCTGGTGGAGCCTATGGACAGCCAGTGTAAGGACTGGTGTTTCGAAACGAGTCTATTTTCAAGGGATGAATTCAGACGTATAGCTAATGCCACATATTATACGGCATATTTCTACTCGTTTTGCACCGATAGGGACAGGTATGTATAATAATTACTGAACACATTATTTATTTATTCAAGAATCATGATCATATTAATAGATACGAGACATTAACAAAGTCTTTGGTGAATGTATTCATTCTGGACGACCACATGGAGACCACCTGGGGTGAAATTAACCGTAAGGTAGAAAATCATCTATGTCAAATAACATAATTATCAAATTAAATTTTTATTAATAATGATAAATATAACGGGAACAGGAGATAAAAGCCAAAGAAATCTACGGTCAGTTGCACGAGGTATGCGACAAATTATTAGACCCTGGTAATAAATCTATCAAAATGGATCGTTGGAAACCCTATATTTTGGGCGCCTATGCTATCTATGGAATGGTGGTGTCGGCCTATAATGACTGCCAACGGAAACGGTGTTTAATGCTATTGAAGGGGTGGGCGGACGGTATGATCGAAGAGTGTATTGATTTGAATGCAGACAAACGAATCGATAACTTGACACAATTCATGGAAGTAAAAATAACATTGCTAAATATTATTTAGATTTTAGTATCATGGGCAAGCAAAACTGGTTGAGGGTTTTTCTTGATAATTCTTAAACGACCAAGTCTTTCTTAGATATGACTTATGATTCTTAGTGTACGATCTCTGGATATATAATATTATAAGTTTATGTTACCCGGTAATTCTAAAAATCGCATGTGAAATGGCCAAGAGTTAGTTATTTTCGAAGTTTTGTAAAACCAAAATACTTAAAAGCACAAAAAAACCTAATGTATTTTCAATGAGAGTCTCTAATTTTCTGGTAAATACTCAAACGTGATTATCTTTATAACCGGGTAACATAAAATTATGATATTATATACCCAGAGTTCGTACATTAAGAATCAGAAGTCAAGAATCTAAGAAAGACTTATTCGTTTAGGAATTATCTAGGAAAAACCGTTACCAATTTTGCTTGTCCATGATAGTAGATAAAGCCATATTTTAAAAATAATTGATTGTCAGGTGAGGGATCGGTCGGTTGCCGTAAGATTCTTCATACAACTCATGGAATACGCGGACAACCTATTCGTCCCGCAAGCGGAATGGGATCACCCAAAGTTTCAGCGACTACTTGAGCTGGCTACATATTTAGTCACCTTGGTCAATGAAGTCTATTCGTTCGAGAAGGAGGTTAAGGAACGGGACTGGAATATGGCTGAGGCCTACAATATGGTTGCATTTTATGTGCGCTTTAAGGGTATGTCAGTGACGGAGGCGATGGACAGTCTGGTGAAGGACTACATGGAAATGGAGTCGGAAATCGTTGCCCTAAAGGAAGAGGTGCTCACTGAGGACTGGCTCAGCCCCGACACCCGGGTATTTGTCGGACGTATCATGTATTTCATTGGCGGTGCTTTGAGGGCTCACGTTCTAATGAAGCGCTATTCAAGTTTAATGTAACATGGTGTTTATTAATTACTTTTTATTAATCAATTATAAAAGTATTACAGTTTTTAGTTAGTAAGGATTTTTAAAAATATTAATCTTATAGAGAAAAATAAATTTATTACATGATATGTGCATAATGCCTTTTTAAACAATAGTTTAATTATTGTAATAGTATATATTGTTTATATTGGTCCATTTTACGCAAAATTAGGTACATACCTAAAAACACACGTGTAGTGTTACACCAATACTGCATATTAATGGACAAGGCTCACTGGGACAATCCGGATCAATTTAACCCTCAACGATTTTTGGACAACCATGGTAAATACGTATCAAGCAAACCTGTCGCTTATATACCTTTTACCTACGGTCGACGTATATGCTCGGGTGAAACGTTGACTATAAATGACCTGCTAGTGGCCCTGGTCAGATTTATGCAACTAACTAACAATTATAAAATTGAATTCAGTGGGGACAGGGATGATAGTGATAGCGCACTAGAGCCTGATCCTAGTAATTTGTGGGTACAGTTCCCAAAACAGTTTCAGATTGTGTTAAAAGCAAAGTAATTTGTTTGTGGATTAATGTGCCAAGGTGGCTAAAGTCTAAATTAAAACCAATTAATGTTAAATGTAACATAAAACTTTCTGAATTATTTAATATAGTGTATTTTGATTATTTAATTAGAAAAGTATATTTTATTTTTGTATTAAAATTTTATAAAAATTAATAACATATATCTTGTTACACCGATAATATTATTTAAATTAACATTTAAAAAATGTTTTAAATTATTTACAGTCTTATAAAATTAGCACAAATTTATTATAAATTTATAAATTCATATAAAATACTTTAAATGCATTGGCTGTTAATTTGAAGTTTTTTGTTTACATTACTAAATTACCGGTTACCCCTGCACAATTTACTCACACCTTACGTTTTAAGTTGCCCATTAAGTTTTAATGTTAAAGCACTTAATTGAAAAAACTATCTCATTTATAACCAGTAATAAAATCTGCTTTATTTTGTGTATAAAATACTGGTTTAAATTATGAAGTATATGAAAACAGGGTTTGTTAACTTGTTTAATATCCAACTTTATATACAAATCACGTTTTATTTAGTTAAATCTGAACACTTAAAGCTAATGGATTGTTCATTGATCCCATTTTTACATACATTTATTTTCCTATTCAGTATAATTTATATACTGGTACATGTATATTACTAGTAATTCAGGTTATATTAGTGAATATTATAATATACACTGTATATTATACAGTACGCAAAAGCATTAATTATATTGTACTCCTTTATTTATTTAGTAACCACGGTACAAATGTAAAGTTTTTTATTAAGGATTATTTATTAAGTATAATTGTATTCAGTTTCTATATTTGTGTAATTGTGTAATGATTAAGTTGAACGTGTAATTTTTAGTGAATAAGATCATTTTATATTAATAAACATCTCATTTGTTTTCATTAAAAAGGTAACTAAAACATTATTCATAACAACATTTTTTAAGTAAGTGTATTTTAAGATATTATATTGACAAGAAACATTTTAGTTTAGTTATTATATTAAATATAGTTATTCGTAATAGTAAATATTAAAATTTATTTTTTACTAAAATTGTACATATTTAAATTATAAATATTGTGGTACTGGTTAAATTATAACTATGTAAATTAGTTAATGCAATTAGAAGTTTACATAATTTAAAATTTATTTATTTAATTAAAGTTTATTTTGCTTAATTAGTTACAGTTACAATTATCATTTATAATTAGCATGGCCCCACCAGCAAATAATATGATATCACATGAATCGCACGAATTCAAGCCTCGGTATCCCATTCCCAAAATACATAGCGTATTGCCGTTCAATGAAAATCCTTTACATTTGGTGAACCCCATGGACAGCCAGTGTAAGGACTGGTGTTTCGAAACGAGTCTACTGTCGAGGGATAAATTCAGACGTATAGCCGATTGTACTTATTTTACTGCATATTTCTATCCATTTTGTAATGACAATAATAGGTATGTATACATCATCTTGACAAGTAAAAATATTTTAATGTACTAATAAGATTTTGTGTAAATTATAATATATTTTAGTAAATGATCTAAATTATCAATGCAATTATAAATCATTTGATTGATATTACATAAAATAACTAGGTACGAGACGTTAAACAAATCGATGTTAAACTGTGGTATTTTAGACGATCACATGGAAACCACGTGGGGCAACATTAATCGCGATGTAGAGTGACCTCTAACAATTAATTTAACACACCTAATTTAGACTAAATTTTATGTTAACCACCCGTACAGGTGGTTATGGCAAAGAAGATTTATGGGAATTTGCACGAGATATGCGACAAGTTACTAGATCCTGGAAATAAAAGTATCAAGATCCATCGCTGGAAACCTTATATGTTGGGCACTTACGCCATCTATGAGGTGCAGGTGTCGGCCTATAATGAGTGTCAACGGCGACGATGTCTGGGATTATTAAGGGAGTGGACGGACGGTATGATCGCTGAGTGCGTTGACTTGAATGCAAACAAACGGATCGACAATTTGAAGCAATTCATGAAAGTATTACAATATTTACTTATAACCAATATTTAAGTTATTTTAAAATAGCTAATTGTGTTAAAACATTTACAATAATAATGTTAAATGAACTTGTAAAATTAGAAAGTTTGAAATACACGGAACTCAATGAAAGTCACACACAAAACATATAGCAATATAATATAATATAATGCTAAAATATATCATTATAATAGGTAAGGGGCCGGTCGATTGGCATATATCTATACATACAATTCATAGAATACGCGGACAACCTATTCGTACCTCAAGAGGAGTGGGATCATCCAAAGTTTCAAAAATTACTTGAGCTTGCTACATATTTAATTACACTCGTAAACGAAGTTTACTCGTTCGAGAAGGAGGTCAAGGAAAGGGACGGGAATATGGCTGAGGCCTACAATATGGTTGCCTTTTATGTGCGCTTTAAAGGTATGACCGTTAAGGAGGCGATGGACAGTTTGGTTACGGATTACCAGTCAATGGAGTCGGAAATAGTTGTCCTAAATGAGGAGGTGCTCACTGAGGACTGGCTCAGCCCCGACACCCGGGTATTTGTGGGGCGTATCATGTATTTCATTGGCGGTAATCTGAAGGCTCACTCACTAATGAAACGCTATACAAGCTTAATGTAACTTGGTAATTTTTATTTTTTAGATTGTTATTGAGATTTGGTAGGGAAATCAAATTAGTATGTTTTGGGAAATTTATTTAAAATTAATTTTAACATTATTATATTTTTATATATTATTACACCAGGGTAATTTAAGTTTTACATAATTTTAGAAATAATTTTCTATGCTTGTTTACATTAAAGTGATATTTTATTATACTTCCAACATTGTGTAATATAAAATAAACTATTATTTACGTAAATGTATAATATCAAATAAAATTTTTTTAATAACATAATTTTGTTAATTTATTTGATTTTAAATTACTCTCCTTGTAACCTATTCAATAAACTAAATAAAAATGCACGTTAATTATCAATAATTTTATATTACCCTGAAGTTAAGTTACAAATTACTATGGAGATTCAATGATTATAAATATTATTGACATTAAGTTGATACCATACACAATATACAAGCCATTGTTATTTAGATTAAAATACTAGATAAGCCGTTGGAAACAATGTTTTTGTTAATATATTTATTATTTGTGCTAGGCCTACCAAAAGTTATATATCCGAAATATTATATAAATAATTCACCTCATTATGAAACAAATCATTTTGAGGACAGTGCATTTAATTGTATGAGAAAAATATATTCAAATGTTACTAGTTGCAAAAAGGATAATGGTCATTTTGACTATTGCGAGTGCGATAAAAGTAAATCATGTAAATGGCTCTGGGCACATATTGATTGTAATAAAATTTTCGCTCAGGTAAAATTTAATATATAAAAATTTAAACATTTAATTGATCATGTTAAAATAAAATATCATGTTTAATATAACAATAGTATATTTGCGACAAAGATGAGCAGGATGCTGTTGACGATATACTCGCTACTATGAGTGTCATGGTTATTGACGTTGAAAATGGTATGGAGATATTATATGAACAAGCTGATTGTGGATTTCATTTAATGCTGGCTAACAAATCCACAAACTTTGTTAAATTACACGAATTCTATTTAAGTGCAATAATTTTATTTATACTTTTTAAATTGTATCATGATGTTTATAAGTTTAATTTAAAAAAACCTTATGATTATTCTAACAATATTAGCATTAAGGTTAATTAAATTTTTTATATTTACTAAAATTACATCAATTAAAAACTATCAATTACAATTTAGTATCATTCTCAATGTTATTTACAATAGTATTCTCCCATGTGTTTATAAATATTAATATAGTTTTCAATATTTTGGATTTATCGTAAAATAAAATAGTTATATATAAAATAAATAAAATCTTTAAAGTTAAATTTAATGAGTAAACACAAAGTTTAGTTACATTATTTCCACTAAACATGAAATAGATAGCAGTGATGCCAAATATAATATCTAAACACAAATGCCAAAATATGAAATATTTAATTTTAAATATTAATGAATTGAATTCATTTCGCGTGAATTGTCTCATAAATAGTCGGATATGAAAGAGATATTCATTAGGTATGGGCGACACAATGGACCGCATTTTCAGCGCCTGTATGTCCAGTATTTGCAGATATTTGGTGTACAACGAGTAGTATATTATAAATAACACAATAAACCAACCATTAATGTATAGAAAGTAAAAGCATCCGAAATATGAATTAATCTGGATCATATTAGTTGTTGAATTTTGAGTATTGGGTGTAAATTTATTATTCAATTCTTCATAAAACATATAATATCTCATTATTATTAAAATGAATCTTGATACAAATATAAGTATTATAATAATAAAAGTTTTATTTAAATAACGGTATTTAATATCATTGTTTTTATAGTAATCATTTAACTCATCATTTAATTCAATTAATTGTTTTGATTTAAGTTTGATAAATAGATACGAGGTTATAATAAGTGTTTGATAGAGCACAATAAATACTTTATATGAATATGCTAAATAAACATTATTAGTACTAGTGTTTATTAACAACATGAACAAATTGTAATTAATAAGTACCGAGGTCATTATTATGAATGAACTAATAAAAATTGCTGTAAATATGTGTTTAATATAATTATTTCTCGAGTAGATTCCGTACATAAGTAGCAAATAATCAAACATTTTATATGACATATTGTAAATATTGTCACTTTAATATAGTTGGTTATTAATTAATTATTTTATAATAATTATATCAATTTTTAAATAGTGAAATATTTTTCAGAATAAAAAAAATATATAATTATTAAATATAATTTATTTGTAAAATTTTTAAACTGCAATATATAATGAGAATATAGTTGTTTACAAAATGTTACTCAAAATAAACTTACTTTTCTTATTTTCAAAATAAATTAAATTTTATTTCGTAAAGTAAAATCTCTTAAAATGTAAACTCTATTGAGATATGATGTATGATTTTTGACATTACAATAATTGTAAAATAAATTATTTATAGCATACATACATTTTAATCAGATTTTATGAGTAGTAGATGTTGAAAAAAAATAATTAAATAACTTGAATGAAGGCAAAATATATTTGATTATATATTCTTAATAAATGAAGACTTTTAATATAAATGCTTCACAAAGTGACTGTAAAATATAACCTCATTAAAAATTAAAACACCGTTTTCTAATCAATCATAAAAATATAACAAAAGTATTTTTTGTTGATAATAACTATAATATACAGTCCTATTTCATAAATGATGTCTACAAAAAAACAGGTGTTTATCGTATATGAATTTCATAATGATTATTAATTCTGGTACAATTATAAATTTATGTAAAATATATTTTAAATATTTATATATAGGTAAAACATTAGAAAATACTATGTACTGTATGACAATTTAATATTTCTTAATGTATTAAGCATTTACATTATTATAAATAACTATATATTTTTTCTATTGATTGAACTGATTATATTAATTGTACTAAAATTTTGTATATAAATTTATCTATTCACTAGTGCATTTACAATAAATCATTGCCATGTCAAATACTGAAATTATATTTTTGTTTATTTTAAGTTTTTAAATTATTCAGCTCATGTATTTTTTATGATAATCAATAGTTGCTTTGCACTTAAGTTTTATTAGGAAAAGCTAAATTGAATTTACTGGTATTTGATCAATACAAATTGATTTACAATTACGTAACACTTGACAAAAACAATTTCCATGATAAATGTGTGCATCTTTAAGTGATTATTTATATAAATTGAATATATTCATAATACATTGTACAGCATTTACATATTATGTAGATAATTAATAAATTAAACAAGTTATACTTTTAATTATTTTATAAAATAGCACATTTACAAGTTACAAGTACCATTTCCAATGCTATTTCTTATAGAAATCTCCCATGTATTCATAATTGCCAATATAACATTAGCTGATTTTGATTTATTATAAAACACAA
>CAJPVJ010003201.1:0-11408 GCA_905397405.1 Oppiella nova
ACCAATCACACGTAACTCCGGGTCCACTACTGATGTGGGTTGTGAGGGGTCGCCCATACGACAGGTGCCTACCGGCGCGTTGGCTGTTATAGTCAAATACCTGGCTAAGCACTCGTTGTATTTGTTAATATTCATCAAGTCTTTGTCACATTCGGTAGGCTTTCCAAAGGCGTACACATTAAAGGCGCGAAAATATTTTGTTTGAATGATATTCTTAACGAATTTCAATGCCTTAACCATAGCCTCCACGTCCTCCCTATTGGAGTAGTATTTGGGATCAAATGCGAAAATATTTTGTTTGAATGATATTCTTAACGAATTTCAATGCCTTAACCATAGCCTCCACGTCCTCCCTATTGGAGTAGTATTTGGGATCAATTAGGGGCGAGACGTACGGGTCGTTTGACTGTAAACTAACGGTTCCCCGACTTTTCGGGTGCAATAGATTAGCGGTTATAGTAAACGAGTCCTTCTCCGAGTGTCGAGTGAAGTGTTTCCACACATTATCGCTAATTCCGTACGAATTCTTCAGCAAAAGACTATTATCTGACACTAAACTCCATGGTCTAAGAATGAGCTGAATATTGGGGGCGCTATTACTGGTGGACTTGTGTTCTGTATTGATATACGCCAGTGAATCTATGGGTGCTTTGGATAGGATTCCCTCCGAATAGAGTATGTATTTCATGAATTGCATGAAATCGAGATCTTTGTGAACGTTTAATGTCTTGCTTTTGTCGATAGTGTAAGTCAATTGAGTGCCGAACTGGTCCTGAAGGTTGTGGCCGACCGGTAGGTCCTTAACGACCGATATGTTTAGCTTTTTTAGCTGATCTTGAGGTCCAATGCCTGATAGTATAAGAATTTGCGGCGAATTGATGGCACCGGCGGCTAATATGACTTCATATTTGGCTCGTATTTGATATGTACTGCCGAAGCGGTCAAACTCGACAGCAGTGGCCGTCCCGTTGGTAATGATTAGTCGCTTAACGAACGCATACTTTATTAGTTCCAGGTTTTTAGTCTTTTCAATGGACGACAGGTATGTCTTTGCAGTCGATTCCCGTTTACCTATCCGTTCATAAATTAAATTAAATTTTTAAAAACTATTAATATTACTAAGATTCACAAAGTTTTTAATTTTTCAAGTATTAATCTAGTAATTATACTAAATTAAAGATGATTACTAGACTCGTGTTAGGGTTAGCATAGTTATTGAAACAATTTTAAGGTAACATGATTTTTATGTATAAAAAACTTTATTTTCTAAAACACTTAAATAAATATAAATTGATTGCAAACCTTGATTAATAGTGAACTGAGGGACACTGAAACCAATCTTAGCCCTAGTGTTGAGTTTCACAAAACTATAGTTCAATAAAATGCCGGAATGTATGAAAGCTCGCGATAGAGGACTGTTGACCGTCGGCACCGTTAGCTTACTTTCAACATTCTCGAGGAATTCCTTTTCGTCGTCAAAATGCTTACTTTTCGCATCCATTTCCTCAATAGGGAAGTGCTTTTTCACTGAATTCCAGTCCCAACCCTTTGCGCCAATCTTTTCCCAGCCGTTAAAGTCTTCGGGATTTCCATTCACATAAAGCATGTCATTAACAGCGGACGTACCGCCGACTACCTTTCCCCTCACCCATAGGCTCTGCTTGTTTGTCAGCCCTAAGCAGGCGTTGTCCTGCGGATGGGTCGCGTACTTCCAGTCCATGGATGTCTGCGGTAACACGTGGCTCAGCGCCGGTATCTCATTGAAAAAGTTTTCATTACCGCCCGCTTCCAGTAATAGTATCTTATATTTGGTTTTCGCCAAACGGTTGGCTATTATAGCGCCGGCAGATCCGGCGCCGACTATAATGTAGTCGTACTCTACTTTCCAGTGTTGATTGCGGACAGTCAGCTGATCGATGTTCGTGACCCACAGGTTGATGAGCACCGGTAGCAGTGCTGGTATCAGTGGTACGAATTGAAATAAGCCGGTGTTCAGTGTTGACATCACTGATGATAAACTCTTGGTCATTGTGACCGACATAGTGGTCGGGAATGGTATGAAATATTTGATTAAAGTATTATTTTATGATTTATTAATGAATTTAGTTTTTTAAATTGTTGAGCACTTTCAATGTGCTATTTATTAGTTTTCATTTTAATCATTAAATTATAATATGACGTGTATTTCGGTATATTTTTGTAAATTTTATTATATATTCAAATGCCATACGGTTTAGTACTGCAGACTAAATTATACGAAAATTATAAATAACATAAAAATTGTAAATAATGTATAAAAACACAAAATTTACTCGATGTTTTTTAACGTTAAAATTGAGTTTATTGAAATTAATAAAAATTAAAAGTTTACAGTTTATAACTTATACTTGTTTTATAATTTAAAAGCTTATTTTAGTAAAGGGTGGTGGTGTAGTGGTTAGAGTGTCTGCCTAACAATAGTTAAGTTAAGGTTAACCAAAAGGAGATGTATAGGGGGACATGAGATCGCACCCCAAGCGGGGAAAAATCATTTTTTATTAAAAGTTTTAAAAAATTTTATACTTATCAGGTTTTGTATAATTAGAAATGTTTTATTAAGATAATAGTTATTATTTAGGTCTAAGAGTTAATTAATAATGTTAAATGGTTTTTGAAAATGGTCCTGGTTTAACGGGCCATGAAGTAAATTAATTTACTTTATTGTTATAATTGCGGACTTTGTCTACCAGTAACCCAGTATAATTTTATTTATTGTTATATTCATTACATAACGTTGAAGTTATGAAATTTACCTTGAGGTTTTAGATGTACCTAAGCACAGTGTGCCTGTACAATGGCAAATACTGTATTGTGTGTACAGTATTAAATGGACTACAAATAATAAAGACAAATTAGTTGTTGATAATAATTATATTATTCAAATAAAATTGTATGAATGCTAAGTTGTTTGTTATTTGCTGTATTATGAATGTTGCAAAATTGTAATATTCATAAACCGAGTCCATAATGTTTATCATTACTAATACTAATAATACTAATAATACTAATAATTTATTAGCGATATAAACGCATTGAATAAAGAATTATAAAGAATTATATTCAATGAAAATGAATTCAATAAAAATAAAAATTAATTGTTATTATATTAATGGTCTATAATATTTGAAATAATTTGTTAATTATGATGTTATTGAAAAACTACAGTTTATTTAAATAGTAAGTGTTAACTATAAAATAATAATTTACTTATTTATGACAATGTTATTCATTAAATAGGTTATAAACAGTAGTTTAGCCATTTGTACAATTAATCTAGTACATTATATAAGCAAAAAAACAATATTTAGTTATAAAACTTTATTCATTGTACAATAAAAATTTGTGATCAAATATTAAGGATTTATTTTACTAAACATAAAGTAAAATAGATATAGTTTTATTAAATTAATACATGTTTTGCAAATTGAATTTACACTACATATGAATAAAATCAATGTGAACAGGGTTATACCAATTGAATTGGTAACCCGATCTGAATTGGTAACCCGATCAGCGAGCGATCAATTGTATAGAATTGGTTTATTGTACACTCGTAGCCAATATGAGCAAGGTGCTACCAGATCAGAGATTTATCATCCAAAACTCATCAACTCCATTTTGGGGATATATTTAACACAAATAACAATCGTGTCATTCATACCAAGCGAGTATCGCATTATCAAGATTATGTTTGGTGATCTGGCTTATTTACAGGGCATTCCTAAACACAAACATTTTTGTTATTAATTTCGTTATATTAAACATATTATTCCGTTTACTCTATTACTATAACTATAACTATAAGCGGGGTATAAAACCAACATTTCTAAGGCTATTTGATATGTTTGCCGGTTATATGACTCCCACACAGATTGGACTCACGAATAGACATCAAGTCTGGGATTTATGTCGCAAATCACGGCTTTTGTTCAAAATTGTCCGACAATTGCAAACTTATGGGGTATTCATGTATATAATATACATGCTATTATCATACTTCATAAGTTGTACGCTAATAGAAATCATTGTGTACGGTATCCAGCAAACTATCCTGCTCATATTTTTGGGCCATTACAGTGTGCCTCAGGTATTGTATCTATTGATTCACTTTTATCTCATTTGTCGCTGTTTTCGACACAAATTGCAGGCAATCAATGAAATCCTCAAAACATATGTGGAAACGGATTCCCGATTTAATACACTATTCATTCGGCAAACAATTCAATCGCTTAATATTATACTTGAGATCAATGAGTATAACACCACTTATTGGTGTCAATACATAGCGATTCTGTGGGTATTGCTGAGCAGTATTGGTATTACTATAACACAAATTATCGATAACCAAAAAATGCCCAGGACAATTAAGGTTGACCAGATGTCCATTAAAATATACATTGGAAACCAATGTAGCACATTTAGCGTTAAAAATTTATTTTAACGGGTGTTTTGCCACTGTCTCGAGTGCGTGAATTTTAGGGCTAATCCACACTCTGTCTACCCGTCCGCTACTAAGAGGTTATGATGGACTGAATCGGATGGCGCCAATAGGGCCGGTAGGTGTGGTAGGTTTGTGCCTAAGGTTCATGGGGAACACCATATTTGCGATCCCGAGTCGGGTACGGCTTATTGCTGTAATAAGTGGGGTATGTGTGGGTCGGGGCCACTGAACTGCCAGTGCGTCGGCTGCGTGCACTTCAAACGTAGGCCTACTTTACGGTGGAAATAGTTTTAAGTCTTTATTTATTATCATTTATTTTTATATGGTATTTACTTACCAAGGGTAGTTATTAATTCATGCTACAATTATAATAGAAATACGGTATTATAAATAGTAATGTTACAATAAAATTATATCAATCTTAATACAATAGTTTAAAATAAAATATTAAATAAATTAAAGTTAGAAATGCTATAATATTCAAAAATAAAATGTACTCAATTATCTGAAAAATATTGTTTAAATTTATATTAATCATTTTAGTTTTATATTCTAAACAATAAACATGATCATTAGTATACTGCAAATGACAATTAGCAACTTAATTTAAAATAACTTATTATTGTAATATAATAAAATTCATAATGTACTTTCAAATACAAATATAACATTGAAATTACTTTGAATAATAATGAATCATTAAGAATAATATTCAATGAAAATGAGTTCAAAAAATAATAATTAATTGTTTCTACAATAAAAGCCTGTAATTATAATTAACAAAAACAATAATTAACAATAATATGTAATAATTTGCTAATTATGATGTTATTGAATAATTGTAGTTTATTTAAATAGATATTCATAGTTTACATTACAGTCCAACAGTACTAACAGGTCTACATTCTGTATAAGTGTAGCATTCAATATGAATAGAATTATCCCTGTTGAATTAATAACAAAATCAGCCAGCAATCAATTGTATAGAATTGGCTTATTGTACACTCGTAGCCAATATGAGCAAGGTGTAACCAGATCACAGATTTATCATCCAAAACTTATCAACTCTATTTTAGGGATATATTTAACACAAATAACAATCGTGTCATTCATACCACACGAGTATCGCATTATTAAGATTATGTTTTGTGATTTTGCTTATCTACAGGGCATTCCTAAACACATAAACACTTGTTTTATTAATTTCATTATATTGAACATATTATTTCGTGCCGTCTATTACTATAACTATAAGCGGGGTATAAAACCCACATTTCTATCGCTGTTTGATATGTTTGCAGGTTATATGACTCCCAAACAGATTGGACTCACGGATAGGCATCAAGTTTGGGATTTATGTCGCAAATCACAGGTTTTGTTCAAAATTGTGAGGCAATTGCAAATTTACGGAGTGTTCATTTATATAATGTACACGCTATTATCATACTTCATAAAATGTACACTAATGGAAATCATTGTGTACGGTATCCCGCAAACCATCCTGTTCACATTTATGGTCCATTACTGCATACCACAGGTGCTGTATCTATTGGTTCACTTTTATCTCATTTGTCGCTATTTGCAACACAAATTGCGGGCAATCAATGAAACCCTCAAAACACGTGTGGAAACTAATTCCCGATTTAATCCGCTATTCATTCGGCAAACAATTCAATCGCTTAATGATATTACAAATGAGATCAATGAGTATAACACCACTTATTGGTGTCAATACATTGCGATTATGTGGACATTGTTGAGCATTACTGGCATTACTATAACATATATCACATTGTTTATAAACATACCATTCATTATACGACTGAGTAATATCTATGCGGTTGGCCTCACATTACTGCACCTCATATTTGTGGGCCTAATATCAGCCGCCGTTAACCAGAAGACATACATAACGTATAAACTGTTGAATAGATATATCTCTTAACTTTTAACCAAAAGGCATCATTGGGGAAACTATAGATAGTCGATATTAATCTTATACTACGTGCTTACAGTTGCAAAAACTTGTCAAACTTAGCTTGCTTACTCATTCAAAATATGATTAACATACTCATTTTCTAAAAAAAAATTTTTGTATTTATTAAAAACAGAAACTTAATTAAAAATAAATGTATATAATTACTCAAACATTTGGTGCTATATTGAAAATGAGTATGTTAATCATATTTTGTATGAGTAAGTAAGCTAAGTTTGACAAGTTTTTGCAACTTTGAGCACGTAGTATAAGATTAAAATGTACAGGTATCGATTAATATCGACTATCTATACTTTCCACAATGATGCTCTATCGTTAAAAGTTAAGAGATNATATTGAAAATGAGTATGTTAATCATATTTTGTATGAGTAAGTAAGCTAAGTTTGACAAGTTTTTGCAACTTTGAGCACGTAGTATAAGATTAAAATGTACAGGTATCGATTAATATCGACTATCTATACTTTCCACAATGATGCTCTATCGTTAAAAGTTAAGAGATATAATAAAATTTAAATTACTATTGAGAAATAAATGTAATGTTATATAAATTGCACAATTAATAAAAACACTTATCTATATATAAATTTTTATACCTTTAAACATCTCTTTTTCCTTATGTGCTAATTCCTCGAACTTTGTACCTTGTACAATTGTCATTGTTATGACTAGACATATCAGTATCAGTATCAGCGTGGTATTCATCATTTTCATTGTTATTTATGATGTGTTTTAAAGAAAATAAATAATAACTTATTTATGAAATAAAACTTCAAATATGTTTTTAAAATTAAATTAACTCAGTTTAATTAAATTTTTATTAATTAATTTTGGACAATTTTAATTATTTTTGTTTAAACATTTAAAATAAATTATTCCGATAATAATAATATTTTTAAAACCTTATTACCCGGTCTTTTATAAACCGCGTAGACTTATCATCCTATTAATAAGAAAATTAAATTTACGAGAATCCTGTAACAGGAGGGGACAGGAGGGGGGAGGGGTGACAGAAATAGCAAGAATTGATGATGAGATGGTATGGGAAGACTACTAAGATTTAAGTGATAGGATTAAAGCTATTATCAAACCTGTAGTATAATTATCCATTCACATTTTAAATTATATTATCTGTTACCAAGTAAAATTGACTTTATTATTTATGTATTTTTACCGTATGATTAATTTATTGATAAGTAAATATAAGTCATGTAAACTATTGTATCCGGTATATCAATAGATTATTGCACAAATCTACGCAAGTTAACTTTAAAACGTATTACTGTTGTATTATATTTCTGTAAGCTAGCTGGTTATTTGACTTAATTAAATTAATTTTAAAAATCAATTGTTTAAGTATATGTGTGAATATCCTAAACTAAATATATGTTTTTGTTTTGATAAAAATGTATTTTGCTCAAATAAATAAATAACAGATCAATTAATCTTGTATCAATTAGACCAGGAGAGATTTGTCATAATTTTGTTGATAATCATTTATATGTAAAAGCCAATAACTCATAACAGTAGCTACAACTAATATCGGTTGTGCTAGATCATACGGTAAATAACCTGGTGGTCAATGGTACGAGACATACGTGGTTTGTAATTATAAGCCAGCTGGTAATATTGTGGGTGACCATACTAAATGGTTCAAAGAGAATGTGCTAGGACCCTGAGATAATTAAAAATGCTAGAATAATTTCCAACAACTGTACTGATACATATTTTTATTATTAAATTTATTACTTCTCTTGATAAATTTAATTAGTCAAATAAAATAATTATTTAAATAAATAATTAATAAATTGTAAAAAATCATAATAGATAAAATATTGATAGATTAATTTGACTGCCAATAATTTTTTACATACTTTACATTTGATGCTAGTAAATATTTAATAAATATCCATTTACAGTTTAAATTACAGTACTTTTTGTACAGAACATAAAGCTAAATAATATTATTCAACGTAACTAATTAAAATATTTATTTAAACTTGATTGTTTTTAGTGCAAATACACAGTTGAATAAATAATATGAAATAATTCTAGGAATAATATATTTAATTATTTTTAAAAAACTTTTTCTCATTATACTACTTAAATCAGTGTAAAAAATAAAATTAATTTATGTACAAAGTATATTATTAAATTTATAAATTACTTTAATATGTATATGTTTATGTTTATACTGGCTACAGTTCATATAACAAGTAATTAATTATAATCATATTTATTTAATATAATATTTATATATTTTTACATTAATTCATAGCATGTTTTGCTCGCAATTCAATGCCTGATAAATCTGATAACGATTTTCAAAATGATTGCTTAAAAACTAGTAATCATTTACGACATAAACACCATTCACCAGCATTTCACATTGACCCTGCTGTTTGTATACTTATCGCAAAATTTATAAACTAGTTAATTTTTAAAATAATTCAGAAACTTTAGATAGTATCATACGCCAAGTCCAGGTGCCAGTTAATTTCAAAACAGCATGGTTTAGCACATGGACACGCTGGCTTACATGGCCATGGTGAAAACTTGTACTGGGGTGGTCATTCACACGATCATTTGTATAACTGTGCTAGAGCAGTTAATGCTTGGTAGCTAATTTAATTAGTATTTTTTGCAATATAAAATATACTCTAAATTAAATGTTTTATTTTATTATGATAGGTACAATGAGGTGTCCAGGTACAATTATGATACCACAGGTTTCTCACATTCAACTGGACACTTTACCCAATTAGTATGGAAATCAACTATTAGGGTAGGGTGTGCCAGGTGCGCCGGTAGGGAGCATGGTGGTAAATGGTACGAGACATATATTGTGTGCAATTATCAACCTCAGGGTAATATTATTGGTGGTAATAATATAAAATTTCACCAGAATGTACTAAGACCTTGAGCAGTTGTTATAATAAATAATTAATAAATTAATAAAGTTAGTTATATTATATTTGTCATATCATACAAACTATAAAATTTCATATTGTTTGTTAGTAATTTAAAATAAAAGTCTATTTAAATTATAAAGGTAAGTGGTAAAATGGACTAAAATGGAAAGTTAATTTAATTGCTATAAACGTATAATAGTTATACGACTTTTTAAATGAAATGCATAAATCATTGAATACATGAATAATGAATAAAATCTTTTGAATAATTGAGTACTGAATGAATGGTATGAATGAAATCACACGAATGACTCCCATCCCCATCATTTTAATTTTAGATTTACCTTGAATACAATTAACTTCAAAATCTAATTGTTATTAACAAAAATTACTATATATAATAGATGAATAATAAATAACAGATTGTGTGTTATATCATATAACTTATATGCAATAAATATAAAATTTAAAATTATTTTAATTATACAAAAACATTAACAGAGTAGGGTATTTTAAAACTAAATAAATTTCCATTAAACACAATATCAAAATATAAAATATTACAATTAATGAAAATTTTACAAATTAACATGTTTAGTTTATATTGAATTGATTAGTACTTGTGGCACATACACTTGATATGCATAATAAAAAACAACATAGCTATGAGTTATAATAGAAACTGCATGCTTATGAATTAAAAACGTTAATATACACCAGATGATACGACAGGTCCCGGGTACTGATAACTCATATTATTTGTATATGGATAGTCGACATTTGATACCGGTATCTGTATAGGTGTTGGTGCGTGTGGATAGGCACCAGTCATGTTAGGGTTGAATAAAATTGGGTTTGACATGGGTTGAGCCGTTATCACTAAATGCCTTTCCCCCTGGTATTTAGCATAAAAGCAGCATGACATTATAAAACCGATGATCGAGACCCCGGTTATTGCCGAACCAATTATCAATAGTATTCCCCCTAAAAAACCCAATAAACATAAAAACTACTATACAAATAAAATGCATGTTACAGTGGACATACCTACAATTCTGGGACCTTTGGCAAAGTCACTCCTGGCCTACGGGAAAGTAATTAAAGTTATTTGTACGAGTTATTCATGAAGGGAATGGTAGGAAAATACATCGTTAAAGAATTTGGTGTCGAACTCCTTGGAGGGCGGGCTGTCATTGCCGGCCACGAAACGGGCTATACTTCCGGCGATAAGTAGAACGACGCCCAGAAAGACGAGACAACAGGAGGTCTGACACGAGATGATCGCCGGCACGAGTTTAGGCGGCGCCGACCGGTACGAGCGCCGGAAGTGTAGATGTTGTGACATTAATTGGCAATGTCCTGGATTATATAAATGTATAGAAATATATAAAGTTACTAACTTAATAATTTAAATATTTTATTTAAATTAGTTTTATTATTTTATTTAGAAGTTTTTAAAACTATAGTTATACAAAAATAGTTATATTTTCTAATAATTTTTAAATAGATTGCAATAAATACTTACCCAGTTTATTAATTATTAATTTTAGACTGCTGATATTCACTACTCAGTAAATATTTCTTTATGAGTTTAATGTTTTTAAATACAATAATATATAATACAAAAAATTAAATGTCAAAGTATTGGTGACGTTATGCCATAATGTTTTCGACAAATTTTGTGTTACAGTTTTTAAATATGGTAAATATCATAAAACATTAACATTTACAAAATATGACTAACAATGCGTTCCCTTCAAGTGTTATTCAGTTAATTAAATAAAATAAAGTGGATTATACTCGTATGGTATGGTATAATAGGACTGTCCAGGTCCGGTAATCTAGCGGAATGTCCTAGGTGTCCAATTTTGTGATTATATCGGTCGACGCGCTATACATTTTTGCTATAAAAGCGTATTAAACTACTCATTCTATATGAGTCAACGTTTCAATACTATGAATGAGTGTATTTCACAGCAAAAAGTATAGAGTTTTTATAGCGCGTCGACCGATATAATCACC
>CAJPVJ010003202.1:0-11406 GCA_905397405.1 Oppiella nova
TTTACGAAATATAAACACCCTGTTATTGCTTACAACAGTAATCTTGCTAGAAATATACTGATAGCACGTAGTATAAGATTAAAATGTACAGGTTTCGATTAATATCGACTATCTATAGTTTCCCCAATGATGCCTTATTGATAAAAGTTAAGAGATTTGTATTTTAAACAAACATCTAACGTAACTTAAATACAAAATAATAGGAATTAAATTATAGTAGTATACAAACTAGATAATTTTATAAAACAAATCAATTTAATATAATTGGTACAAACTTTTAAATTTAATAAATAATCTAATTACCATAACTTGGTAGCGATTCTGTAAGAATAAAATTTTAAAATAATAAAACAATCATAAAATAGCCATACATTAAATTCTTGAGATATCCAAACTGGATAATAGCGGTTAAAATAGAAACATTGAAAAGTGATTATTTATAATCAAATAGACCCAGTTTGTATTTAAGCGAAACATGGCTAAATAATATTTTGGCTGATATTTTTTTTACTTAATAATTATTGTATTATTCAAACGAGTTATTGAATAAAGTTTATTTATTTATAAATATATCAAGTTAACAGCCAATCATTTTAATAATTGTTTGCATAGTAACTGTAAATTGAGTATTATAAGTTATGTATTATGTATGCTATGACAAACATTTATAATGTGATTTAGTTACCACTGTACTTTGTTTATTAAATTAGCTTGTATTAATCTCTGTAATTTTGTTAATTTGATATATTATTAATAGTTATGTTTTCATTATATAACATTTTATGAATGCTAAAGATATCTGATAACATTATTTGAAAATATCCTTGGGTTATTTTATGCCATATAAAAATTTAGTTTATTCAAATGTAAAAACTTCACTGAACTTGTATTTTCTACATTCAATAAAAAATAATAATCACAATTTTTTCAAAACAATTTAATATCAGTAATTATTTATTAATTATAGAAATATAAATTAAGATTATATATATATATTGGAATATTCCATCATGATGTTTTATATAATTACTAATTCGTATTATATCATATACGTTATAATGTTAATTTCTAGATTTAATTGTTAAAATCAATAATATTTTTCTAAACATATTGTTTATGAATAAAGGCAATATTATTTATAAATTATAATTAATAACGCTAGGTAGTTATAATAGTTTTAGTAATAAATTGTACTATATGAATCAATAAAGTTAATTGTGGAAAATAACTTAATTACTATCAATAGTTATTACAATGTTTTACAAAACAAGAAACTTGATTAATTTACTTTTTTGTTATTATAACAGTAAAAGCATAAGTTATATGATAAAGTATAAATAAATAAAGTTTTTTTTGACATTTTAAATAATTTAAATAATGAGAATTTAACTTATATTCATAATTTATGGCTATTTTAAAATTAATTCACTTTCGTTATGCATTTTATGCAATTTGTTTGTCCGTATGTTTGTATCAAATCCACTCGATATGTGACATATATTTCTCGTATAAAACCACTACTTTTGTTAATTATGGCAACTATTCTGTGATCTCATTGCCAGCGATCACCATATGACAATTTGTTTGTCCGTATGTTTGTATCAAATCCACTCGATATGTGACATATATTTCTCGTATAAAACCACTACTTTTGTTAATTATGGCAACTATTCTGTGATCTCATTGCCAGCGATCACCATATGTTTGGACAAAGTAGATGTCTTGAAACCTAAATACCTGGATCAATTACAATTGAAGCGCACCGAAAGTAATCGCTATTTAAATGATAAAATAGTTGAAGACTTTTGCAGTAATTACACGATTAGAGAGCAGTTTGATATGTTTTACGCGTTTAACGATATATTCAATTCGTGTTACGTTTCCGGAAACAGATTCACCAATAAGTCGTCAAATAGTATTGAAATATATTATGAAAAATGCGACCTTGTTACTCCTGTTAAAATGTCTATTGATTATTCAGGGTAAGTCTCTCTCTCTCTCTCTCTCTCTCACTCACTCACTCACTCACTCACTGTAATACAGTCAAAAAGTACTCAATTTTGAGTTCACCCTGCGCAACAGTGCCCAGCTATTCATATCCAATGCAGTGAATAATAAGTATAAATATAAGTCTCTGAATATGATATAAAATATCGTATATTATACACGTATAAAGCCATGTCGAAATGAAATACGTATATTTTAACATCATTATTAATAAATATAATTAAATTTAAATTACTTTTGCATCATTGACACATTTAATGAAAACTAATTAATTTCTAAACTTGGTCAGTTATTTTTTCTCAACAGTATATAAATACCTTGGCACTCTATCCCAGGTTAACTTCAAAATTAAGTACTATATCGCTGCTGTAATATAACAGTACTGTACTTTAAGATCATATAAAAGCAGAGTTGTTGAACAGTTGCGTATATTTCTAACAGGAATAATGTTTTAAAATTAGCTAGCTTATTAATCATACATATTTCATATTTAATAAATAAAATTCTTGGTCACAGAATATGTTTCACATTCCTATCGCCAACAAATGAGCAATCAACAAACTACTTTAACCTGGACACCGGCATATTGTACCGGGATTATCACAACTCGCTATTTTTCATACGACTATTACTGCGAAATAATCCCAAAATACGGGCCATTGTTCACCGGAGGGATCAGTTACTCCAAGAAGTATTCAAATCAAAACCCATTGAATACCCCATAACTGCCAACAAAAACGATACAACAGAATACTATTTGGAGTACAAACGGGTTTCGGTCAGATCCCTACCCAAACCCTACAACACCGACTGCTATGACTACCAGGCCGTGGGCTACACATCCCTATCCGACTGTATCACCAAATGTCGTATTCAGGCGTTCGCTGAGAACGTGTCGTCGGATGTATGGCCCGGAAATTACTTACAATACAATCAGTCGTTGGATATCAAGATCATGAATACTAAGGAGTATTTCAAACGACACCCAAAACTTGACGATTTGTTTGCCATTCGATGCATGCGATTCTGTGGCGTGAATAACGAGTGCCATCAGGAGTACTACGAAATGAAATTGAATCAACTGTTTGTCACGAAAAGTGGATTCTTTGTGTTCCTGTTCCCGCCTACCAGTCCCGACATGGTGTATACGCATTACCCGAAAATACTGTTGGAGGAGTTTGTGTCGTATACGGCATCCTATGTTAGCCTATGGTTTGGATTCTCGGTGATAATGTTATCCAATGTATTCCATGTGTGCTATCAGTATATTTCTAGCAAGATTACTGTTGTAAGCAATAACAGGGTGTTTATAATTCGTAAACTTATAATCAAGCCAGGTGGTAATCAAATGCTCAGTAACAGTGATGTTAATCGTTTTTAATACAGAAATTTTATTCATTTAATGTATTTATCATTTACATTAAATAAATTGAAAATATTAATATTTAAAGTGTAGGAATTGTAAACATTCAATTGATTTTATATTAATTGAATCAACTGGATAGAATAAATAAAATTACAATTAGAATGAATAATATAATAGTTGGGTATACGATATATCTAACATATTTAAATTGGATTTTCGATTTGATGGATATAAGTTATATATCATATAACGTTGAATTGCAAAAACAAAATCTTAAATTCAATGGACTGGGAGTCGGGTGCTGTTGTGCCGTACGTCTCGATTAGAGCTACCGTTTGGCCCCAAATTTGTGTAAAATTTCTGGTTTTCTTTATGGATAGGGCTGTTAGACATACACCATATGCTGTGATCATAATTATAATCGTTTTCCAAATCTTCGTGTAAATACTACTCTCTAATCCCCATATAATATCAGCTTGGCTAATTATCAACGTTATTATTATTATAACTGCCTTGAATACAATAATATAATGAAATTGAATATTCCGAAATATTATCACAACATTTGTGGAGTTTTCAATGACACGCTTAGATCTATAAATATACAAAGTAGAAATTAGAAAATTAAAAATTACAGTATCAGGATTTAATATAATTTACCTGACAATTATACTTTCCATGACATCGATAGATAGGTTTATGTCATTAATATAATTCTGTGTAAAATTGTGTAAATTCTTAAATTCTACACTTAATATAGCGAATAATTTCCAGAATAATAGAAAGTTGATTGACACGTACATAATGTTAAGAAAACTCAGCGTGATCAATATAATTAAATCGTAACATTTATGCGTATAATAAAAACTAAAATATATGCATAAGAGCCATAGTAAGCGACATAAAACTCGTCCAATGGATAAAATTGTACTCAATGACCATGATAAGCAGGTCCTTTTTATGTCTCTATTTGTATCAACCCGTGTGTTTGAATTGATTAAATTATCCAAAACTATGTTGAATCGACTGCCATACAAATAGTATGTATTAATGATTACAACACTAGTTATATTCCAGGATAAGGCCATTATACATGTCAGTAAATATGAGAAATCAATTTTCTGACGGTTACTTATTCTTATCCAGATGATAGGTAATACGTTAGCTACCAGGGCCAAGTGTATGGACAAATAACATGCCATTTTCAAGAAAATCCGTTTCCAAATCTTATTCGCATTTGTGTCATAATTGTTGATCGGAAATCCAATTCTAGCCAACAAAATGACCAAGTTTTTAATACTGAATAAACTTTCACATCTTTCTTCATTCACATTATCGATCGGTGTCTCAATTGCTACACAATTTGTGTTATCATTATTGCAATCAGTAGTTTGCATTGTATTCATTGAAATACTGGTAGAACTGGACATTTTAATCAATAATAATCAACTCTCACAAACTTAATCAACTTGTTTAAATGAATTGTATTAATAAAACTCGTATTTGTGTTAGTTATGTAAGAATAGATGAGTAATTTGTATAATTATTCATAAATATTTCAAATAAATTGTCAATGATTTCACTGTTGAACGCATAGTAACTTGTAGTCTATTAGTTTTGTCAGTTAAATGAATTCATTAACTAATTATTTAAATTATTTTGTTATCACAAAGAATCAATAAATTAGATTGAGTTTCAATATTATGCAACGCAAACCGCATACCAATACAGTTCCTAATTAACCATCAAAACACTTTTAACGTATAGTATGTCAATGGAAAGGTAGACCCAAGCTAAAATTTAATACAATATTAATAATTTTTAAAAATCTCAAGGAATTTACAGACTTTTTAGTTATTCAAAATAAATTAACCTTGAAACCTGTTAAAACTAATTTCTAAGTTGCCATTTTATTTGTATTTTATAAATAAGGGTCTATAAAGCAATCAAACATTTATACATTTGTATAGTTCATAAGGGCTAAAATTAAAATTTTAAAATTAACAACTTTTAATTTAATTTCATTTTTAATTTCATTTATAAATTCGAGTTCATTTTTGAATTGACCAATATTATAAACATCAATTTTCATGTATATAATTTTAACAATAAATGATCACTTATAATAATCTGTTATAATACTTTAAAATAAATCATTTTGTATTAAATCATTTATGTTTATTGTTAATGGGCCACCCAACAAGTACATATCCATAACCGATCCCGCACACGTTTGTACCCTTAGCCAGTCGTATGTAACCCTTTTCACCCCAATCCTCACCGTAACTGTAAATTAAATAAAAATTAAAGTAACCAAGGTTACATTAGAAATCATACCTATTTCTAGCCAACCAATATTCGACCCCATTTTCGACACCCTCTCCCACCAGAAGTAGGCTGTGATCCGGAAGACCTGCAGTATTGCACTCACGGCTGTCTAGTATACCGCCGGCGTATGACTGGAATGCAGGGGAACTGGATTTTGTTAACACCACTACTGGTCCCTCAGCCAAAAAGTCGGACAGACCTTCTTCATTATTATAGGTTGTGTTTAATGGAGTCATCATAATATAGTCCCAATGAAAGCCTGTTTCATAAATCTTTCGTGTATCGCACGTATGGGTGCACTGGCCGGTGAACGGGTGATCCCTTTCCAAATCCAATGAATTCAGCAAATTTTGATCTATGGATATTGCCACATCGTGTGCACTGACAGTAGTATTACATATACACCAATCAGGGTCTAGTAATTATGCATTAATTATATTAAAATAGGGCAAAATAAATGTAATTTTACGACTATGACCATGGTCAACTCACTGCAATCAAACAGCTCCTGTGCGCTCATAGACTCCAGTGATTTACCGGTTTTTATTGAGCGAACGGCGCTAATCATGTCCAACACGTTCACTGTTCCCGCACTCAAACATTGGCTCTAATCAATGTGGATTAATATAGATTATTGTGATAGGTCACTTTATGAGACAAATCAGATATTATAAAATCTTTTTAAAATCTAACTTACCTGGTTGTGCACTGGTAGTATTACTTTCTTGTCCCTCCAATCTAACTTAGTCTCACAGATGCAACCAGACAAAGTCAGACTAAAAAGCATCAATAGTTTAATTAGAGCCATGATCATTTATGTTATGACAAGTATTCTGCTTAGTTAATATATTATAAAAATATAAATTAACGTTAATTAATTTTTCATGAATGTTACTTCTTTTATAAGAAAGTGTTACATTTTGTTCCTATAATCTTTTCTAAGGTACGGTGTACTCATCAAGTTCATTTGAAAAACTCTAGATTTTGAATTCTTATCAAAGTTATTCTTATAAATTTATATTATCTAATTTACACAAAAAGGTACGATCTCAAAATAAGACTGTCCAAATTATGGTGCAATAATTAGTAATTGATTGAACTAAAAAACAAGTGATAAGCAGCAAGGCAAAATGCATAAAATCCTTGAATTTTCATGGATCTATCATTGGTAAATGATTACCATGGTATGATTATTAATTAAGTTAAATGACTATGCTTATTATTTGGTTTATGATACAAATAAATAAATTTTAGTATTGGATTAACATAGGATCACTATATTATCTACTGCTAACAATTACGATACAATCTCAATAAAGTAATGATTATTGCAGCATAATGTGAACATTATTATTTTGAGATTGCATCATATTTGTGAACAGTATTATACGTTAATAAGAATTCAATATCTATAGTTTATCGAATGAACTTGATAATAACACCGTACCTTAGAAAAAGATTACAGGTGCAAACTTTTAAAACAAATTTATATAAAAGAAGTAATATATAAGGAAAAAATAACTCACTTTAATATAAAATATAATATATTAAATAAACATAATCCTTTTCATAAAATAAATGATCATGGTTCTAATTAAAATATTAATGTTTTTAGGTCTGCTTGTGTCTGGTTGCATTTGCGAGACTAAGATAGATTGGAGGGACAAAAAAGTAATACTACCAGTGCACAACCAGGTAAGTTTGATTTTCAAAAATAATATGATTTTTCTCATGAAGTGACCTGTCACATTAATCCTCATTAATCCACATTAATTAGAGCCAATGTTTGAGTGCGGGAACAGTGAACGTATTGGACCTGATTAGCGCCGTTCGCTCATTAAAAACCGATAAACCACTGGAGCCTATGAGCGCACAGGAGCTGTTTGATTGCAGTGAGTTGACCATGGTCATATTCATAAAATTGTATTTATTTCTTCATACTTAATGTATCTAATGGTACATAATTAATGCCCAATTACTAGACCCCAATTGGTGTATATGTAATACCAGTGTAGACGCATATACTGTCTTATCATCGATTACTAATCATATGAGAGATGTCATTGATTTGGAAAGGGATCACCCGTTCACCGGCCAGTGCACCCATACATGCGATCGGAAAACGATCGAGAAAACAGGCTATACTATTAATTTTGCCACTTGGAGTGACCCAAAGATACCCGATGAAGATGGTGAGAAAGGTCTGTCCAAATCGTTGGCAAGTGGACCACTGGTTGTGTACGTGAAGTCCAGATCCCCTGCATTTCAGACACACCGGCGGTATACTAGACAGCGCTGAGTGCAATACTACCCACCCTTTGGATCACAGCCTACTTCTGGTGGGAGAGGGTGTCGACAATGGGACTGAGTATTGGTTGGCTAGAAATAGGTATGATTTCTAATGTAACCTTGCTTATTTTAATTTAATTCAATTTAATTTACAGTTACGGTGAGGGTTGGGGTGAAAAGGGTTACATAAGACTGATTAAAGGGAAGCATGTTTGCGGGTTTGGTTATGGATATGCAATTGTTGGGTAGAGCAGTATATAATTAATATAAATGATTTATTCAAGCTTATTATTAAGTATTTATTGTAAAAATAATAAACTTGCAAATTGCAATATTAAGCTTATAATACTGTATTGTTAGTTTTAAAGATTAACCCAATTTAATAAATATTAGAAATAAAAAATATAAATTGAAACATTTGTGAAATAAATATTTATTAAAGTCTAAAAATTACATTTTTATTTAAAATTAAATAATAGATTATTTTTTAATATACACAATCTCTATAAAATGCACATACAGTTAAATACGTTTTATGCATAATAAATTACAACTAAATGAGTTACATTCATATAAGTTTGTAATGAACATTACTTTTTATTAGGTAAATGTTTGCTTTTTAAATAAACTGGGTAACACTGAATTAATGCTGACATTGAATTTATAAAATAAATTAATGTGCCAACATGTTGATTTACATGTTAAATGTACTGTATATGTAAATTACTTTATTTTTTCCAATATCATACTTTAATCCTATGGAAACTCTGCGGTAAGAATATTCTCTAATTAAGACATGTAGCGACATTCGTATAACATTGAAAACTGAGTAATGTAGACCAAACCCTTTAAATTGACGGTATACTCATATATTTGAAAGCATTGGCTGCTAATTCAACTTGGATAAATTAATTGTTTATAATATATTTTTAAAATAAATTCCATAAATCCTATGTTAATCTTATAGTAAAATTTATTAATTTGTATTTTAAACCAAATAATAAGAATAAATAGACATTTAATTAAATTATTGAACATACCATGGTAATCATTTACCAATGATAACTCTGTGAAAATTCAAGGATTTTGTGAGTTTTGCCTTGTTGCTTATCACTTGTTTTTTAGTTCAATCATTTACAAATTATTGCACCATAATTTGGACAGTCTTATTTTGAGGTCGTACCTAATTTGTGAACAGTAGATAATATATTATAGTTGATAAGAATTCAAAATCTATAGTTTTTCAAATGAACTTGATAATTATACCGTACCTTAGAAGAGATTATAAGGACAAGATGTAAAACTTTCTTATATAAAAGAAGTAGTATTTATGGAAAAATAACTATATTTAATTTATTTATATATTAAATAAATATAATACTTTTCAAAATATAAAATTTATATAATGTTATAAATGATCATGGCCCCCATTACACTATTAATGCTTTTTAGTCTGATTGTGTCTGGTTATATTTGCGAGACTAAGATAGATTGGAGGGACAAAAAAGTAATACTACCAGTGCACAACCAGGTAAGTTTGATTTTTTAATTTTCTAATTTGTCTCATAAAGTGACCTATCACAATAATCTATATTAATCCACATTAATTAGAGCCAATGTTTGAGTGCGGGAACAGTGAACGTGTTGGACATGATTAGCGCCATTCGCTCATTACATACCGGAAAACCACTGGAGCCTATGAGCGCACAGGAGCTGTTTGATTGCAGTGAGTTGACCATGGTCATAGTCATACAATTACACTTATTTTGCTGTACTTATCGTAATATAATTAATGCATAATTACTAGACCCCGATTGGTGTATATGTAATACTACTGTCAGCGCATACGATGTCTTCGAGACTATAAATGATATGAACCTCATTATTGATGTGGAAAGGGATCACCCGTTCACCGGCCAGTGCACCCATACGTGCAATACATCAAAAATTTTCGGGACAGGCTTTCACATGATAGAGGCCCAGTGGATGGACCCAAACAAACCCATTGACGTTGAAAAAGATCTGTCGGTGACAAGTGGACCACTGGTTGTGTACACAAAGTCCAGTTCCCCTGCATTCCAGACATACGCCGGCGGTATACTAGACAGCGCTGAGTGCAATACTACCCACCCTTTGGATCACAGCCTACTTCTGGTGGGAGAGGGTGTCGACAATGGGACCGAGTATTGGTTGGCTAGAAATAGGTATGATTTCTAATGTAACCTTAATTATTTTAATTTCAATTTAATTTACAGTTACGGTGAGGGTTGGGGTGAAAAAGGATACATCCGACTGGCTAAGGGTAAAAATATGTGCGGGATCGGTTTGGGATTTATATTTGCTGGGTAATAAACATCAAAGATTTAATACAAAATGATTTATTCAAAGAGATTATTAATTATTAGTTTTGAAAATTATAAATTTCTAAATTTCAGTATTATTTTAAGTTTATAAGATTGTTAGTTTTAAAATTAATTATAATTTTATAATTTTTATTATTTATTTAAATGCAAACCACAAGCATATTTTTCTTATGCAATATCTACAAAACTAACTTAAACAAATTGAAACAAGTAACAATTAACAAACGAATCAAAAATAAATCTATGTTAACAAAAATTAAATGTCATTTATTGCACAATATTTCAAAAACAAAATTAAACCCAAAACCTGAATTCAATTCCTTCGCTCGACATTCACCCAAATACTGACGGCCTGTAGGAGTCCGGGCCGGGTGTTCACGAAACGCAACGGTACCTCAGTTTTGGCACATGGGCTGAACTCGTAGTCCATTAGCACCCGGGCCAGTGCCAGCTTAGCTTCAAGCAACGCAAACCGCATACCAATACAGTTCCTAATTAATAGTCAAAAACACTATTAACATATAGTATGTCAATGGAAAAGTAATCCCAAACCTGGGGCCCCCACCGAATGGGAGGTAAGTATAGGGCTTAACCTTATTCAGGTTATCCCCTAAAAAGCGCTCCGGTATGAAACGGTGAGGATCGGGGTAGTAGTGGGGGTCGTGGTGTAAGGCGTGCACAGGTATAGCAACTACTGACCCCTTTGTCAGTGTTATACCCGTATCCCCCAACACATAGTCCTCGAAGGCCTCCCTATCCACTCTCGTAACCGGATTGTGAATGCGTAACGTCTCGCACACGACCGCCTCGAGGAACGGTAGCTTCGCGACCGACTCGTAGTCCAGGTGCGGACACTCCCGGAGCTCATCGCGAAGTTTTCGCTGCGATTCCGGATTCAGCGCTAAATTGTACGCCGAAAAGGACAACAGGGATGCCGTCGTCTCATACCCGGCCAACAGAAACAGCACTATATTAGCGATTATCTCCTCTTCGGACAACTTCTTGGTCTCATGCGATCCCATACTAAACGCCCGCCGACTGGCCGCCAGTTCC
>CAJPVJ010003203.1:0-11406 GCA_905397405.1 Oppiella nova
GTAACCACTCGGACAGGGATGGCCTGGAGTTCATGGCCAACTGGAACATGTGCATGCTGCAAAGTGATGACCTCATCCAGGCATCCACGGCCACCGCCACCAGATCTGAGACACCGCCCAAATTCAACGACTTGTGAAACCATTTGTAAAATGTATTTATTTCTTGTAAATTGTTTTTTACGATAATTTCTCCAATGATTACGAGGAACTCATTGTATGTATTATTCAAATGTTGTACGGATTATAACCACAAATATGTCCACTATTTTCGTATTAATATAATATGATTGGCAATAATTTTTGTAATGTTTTTTTCTGATTCAATAAATGCATTGATTTTGTTATTAAAATGTTTTCTAAACTTGATATTGCAATTATAATACGATAGTTATGTGTTAAGTATACCGCTATTTATGATGAAATAAATTTATTATAAGGCAATGAAACTTGAAATAAGTTTATAAATAATGGAGTAAAGTCTTAAACAAAGTTATATATTGTTAACTACCGGTAAATATTTTAATCAATTTTGATTATATAACTTATATTTAACAGTTATGAATAGTTAGTCAATTAGCTGGCAATTATTGCCGCTTAACATAGCAGCGCATAAAAAGGGAACTCCATCTCAACGGCTAATGATAACACAAATTATCGATTTTTTATATGTTTTTATTTTTCCCAATATCTGTGACTGAATTATATAATAATTACATTTATTGTCATTTAATTCGTGATTATAAGCAAAATATAACTCAAAATTATTGATACAATGAGTGAAACAAACAATTTTAAGTTCACTTCAAGCGAAGGCTTAGATAAGAGGTTTGAATAAACAAATTGATAATCAAATCAAATGTATAGTACCTAAAAAGCACTTGAAATATATAATATACATACAGTATATTGCACATTGAATATCGCACTTAATTTTATGGCACTTTCCTATAGTAATCTATGAATTGAGTACACTATCGGTGCGGGAACTCCTATACTCCATATACGCGGGTAAAGACATGTCGATTTCGTCGGATGATTGATAATCCGATGGCTCGTCCGACAGTTCACCGGATGTCAGATTCAATTGACTGAACAATTTTTCGATGTTTCGGTTGTCCCGGATGTTAGAGATGACAAACTCGCGCAACAACTCGTATTGATTGCCCAACACTAGTAGCTTCTTGTGGAAGGCTTTCCTCCGGGACCGCTCTCTCCGCAAATCGTTTGCCATTTGTTTGACACTTAGCTTCAGATTCTGGTTCTCATCGCTTAATTGAGTCAACTCTTTGCGAGTCGACTGCCATTCCCTTCGCATGTGTTCACACTTATCGACCATTTCTTTGATTACGTCTGAAATGTTACAAATTTGTTAAGAATTTTAGGTTTTTTAGTTTAAAATGACAATTAATACAGACTTTCGTCGCTCATGTTATCTATGAAACTATTGCCGTTACGGCACATGTCGTCATAGGCGGCCAGTAGTGATAGTTTGGACACCGTTTCACACGTGGTTAACGTGGGCTTCTCACTCATCATTCAATTGTCAATTAAATGAGTTATAGTTTAATGAAAACTGCCTCAAATACAATTAAATAATAAAGTAATTAAAATCCTTATTAAAGCAAACGAAATTCAATTAATATTCAACAAAAGAGTTTGAATAATAGTTTCCTTATAATTAAATAGCAGATCAATTGTGATCTCAATGTTAAACCTATTTTTTGTAATAATTAAGAGTTTGATTTGTGTCTAAAAATATGAATGATATTTTAAACCCTGATTATTTTATTACTCGTTATTAATGAGTCATTAATTAATTTATTTTCTACGTATAGAATCAACTCATTGATCGATGAATTGTCGGACTTATTATCGGAAACCAAATCCAAGCCCACCGTCAAAGATGACGAAACAAACCAGAAGTCGTCAAACAGTAAGACAATTGAAGACATAGACGTGAATACATTGCAGACATCGTTGGAGACAATCGCAGAAATGCTTGAACGCGATGATTGTGACCAATATTTTCACGCACTCTTCCCATTGATATTGCATTTGAAAACTAGTATAAACTCTTTGTTTTGGATCAATTCGGGTGATAACAAACAGTTCAGTCCAAACTCGGCTGAACTCACGTACTCTAACGTGAATCTCAACTCCATTTGGGAAACAATTAGCTATAAAATCGAGAAATTAATTATGAATTCAATGATTAGATGCGATTACTTTGAAAACGAGTTGGACTTTGAAAGGGTTTGCTCTGAATTGGGTTTCTTGTATGACTTGAAGGATAATAAGTTAGACAAACAGACGTTTAACGAGGGGTTAGACATATGGAGACTGTTTGATACGATAAGAGTCTGCAAACTGGAGTCGGATGCCATTGAATCCACTGATAGACCCATTGACTGGTTTCTGAATCGTCTAGTTTTGATGATTAACTTTGATCTCAGATTATATAAAAGTGGTTATTTCGGGGCTATTAGTCTGCAATACAGTCAACTCGTTATGCCATACATACAGACATTGAAAGTCCGATTCACGGCTGAGTTATCTCTACTCAACACAAACATTGATAATTTGATTGCACTCTTGAAATGTATGATACAATTGGACCGGAATTTAGAGCAAATAAAGCAAGAATTTCCGCGACTTATGGAAAGTCCCGAAACTGATGAACAGTTTGAGTTCAATTGGAAAGCAGTCATTGAGTCCAACATTAATGTGAATTTGTTTCACAAAAGTATTTATAATAAAATTAACGCCGATTTAAGGGAATTGCAGTGTTTTAATAGCAATTCATACGACAGTTGCCGTCCATTTAAATATATCAATATATTGGTCTGTGTTTGGCAAGTGTTTAGTCATTTCAACGATTATGAATACCTCTGTTGTTTGGACTCGTTTAAGACATTCCTCTCGTATGCCATCTCTGCTAATATCATAGACTTCTTTGTCCACCACTTTAATGATGTCAAGTACGAGACAATTGAACAAAACTACACATTACTTAACACTATTCACTACATCATTGAGAGGCTGAATAAAATGCACATAAATTGCGAGAAATTCACAAAAATCTCGCAAAGAATCTCAAATCAATTGATGGCAAAACATATCTCGTATATAATGCTGTCAAATAATGTCCACTATTGGGTGCTGTATATGAATAGACTTTGGTTTGAATGCAGTTTTAAATTAAATTATTACAACGGGCGTAGAGATATCTATGAGTGTGTATTGAGTGAATCCATTCATCACTTTTCTGCCACACAATTGAAAAGCCACGAAATAGTGTGCCTATTGAACCATACAATGGATTTGTTGCTCAAGAATTCATTTTCGAGAAAAGACTTCTTATACACGACTAGAAATAATATTCACAACTCGTGTTTCATATTGTTTACGAAATTAATACTCAAGATTAGCACAAATGAGAAGTTTATTGAAAATCTGAAACAAAATAATAATTTACCCGAAAGTGTGGAAAACAATAATAATAATACCAGAATTCATTGGATTCAATACATTAGTCCCAATCTAATGGATACTTCATTTTGGTTTAACACAAAACTGTGTGTCGATAAGGGATTCAATGAATTAGAGACAACAGTCATAATGAGAGCATTTTTGTCCAAAAATTGTGGATTTTCTGCATTTGTTTTACTGGATATGGACTCCAATCGTACCACCGATGATGTCTTAATCACAAGAACTACAGATATTTTTGAATTAATACTTTTGCAGCACTTTAGGCCAAACCTGTTGTCAATTGTTTTGCAAAAACTTATTGAGAAGTATGTAAAACAATGATTTGTTACAAAATTATTTTAAATATTAATTAATTTAAAGGCATAACAGTTGGACAGAGTTTGACGGGTCAACCATCTTAAGCACCGAACCCCGTATCTGGTGGTACACCGCTCTCGAGGGGATAATCACACCATTAGTTGACAAACATTTAATGCATAATCTAAAGGCATTGATAAATAAGTCGCTGATCTCATCGGTGGTCACTCCAGAGATTAAAGAGATATACACTTCTAATCAACTCATATACGAAGGCATGACTTGTTTATAATTTTTGTAATGTTTCCTAAGAATTGTATTTTTAAATAGATTTCAATCATTTGATTGAAGAGGGATTAATGACAATGTTTACGACAATAAGTGATTTAATACAAACACTTCCCATGACTTTTGTCACATCGCTGGAAGTGCTAAATAAATCGGTGCCCACATATGTCAAACCCCTGTCCACTTCGCTTACATTAAATGTTTGTAATTTTTAAATTTATTTTTATCAATTCATAAATAATTGTAATTTTTTTATAGTTTTTAATCTCATTACTACTGAAACGTTTGAAAAGTATTCAATTTGTAAATCATGGCAATCATTTGGAGTCGATTCAGAAGTTTTGCCAAAAACTTGACCTAAGATTTCGGGACACATTTGAAGGCGAAAAATATTTGACACGATTTGCGAAAGAACTTCAATCGAGACAATCGGAGAACAAGACATCTCTTAATAACGAGGAACTGGAGTTTGAAATCATTAGTTCACTAATCGGCGAAAGGAAGCAAGAATTGAGTCCAATGTTTGAAAGACTCCATACATTGCTATTAGAGCACAGGGATGTAATCGATGGGAATGTTATGCAAAATTCTGGCCCAGATTCGGACAATTCATTTAACATAACGATAAATAAGGACAAGAATTTTGTGATCAAATTCATGCGACAAACTTATGCTGAAGAGGACATGGATTACAATCCAATACTCGAGTTGATTGAATGGAAATCATTGGAAAATGAGATTAAATTGAAATTTGATTATAAAAGCCGTTTAGCGTTGTTTGAAGAGCTAGATAACTAATTGACAATTAGTAATTGTAATTAAAAAATTATTGTATTATTTTTGTATTTATTGGAAATCCTGTTTCTATGGCATAAGCAGTCAAACAGCAAAAAATACATTTCCATTATTTATGTCAAAATAAAACTTCTTTTGATTAATGTTTTTAAAAAATCAATTTATTCCTCAAAATTCAATGCCAAACCACGCACTGGTAGTACAGTATACGCCTAAACTAAATAACTTGTCAATCACTACCACCTATTAATTCCCATTGCATTTAACGTAACGTAATAATCATATGAAATGTTTTATTTAATAGAGAATTCAAAGTTTTTTATACAAATTAAGTCCACTTTCGATAAAAGTAAACAACTATGCATTCGTATGACATATAAACTTATATCACAATTAAATAACTTGTTAATAGTGTATTCAATCATTTAAAACGCGGATAAATGTTTATATCAAATGAAAAATTCAATTCATAATTACAAACAAATATATATTTTTCGTATAAATTCTTCATAAGAAAATCAAAATACAAAATAATAATAATATTCATGCAAATGGTCACCAAATATGAGCACAAAATTCAATAGTTTAGTCATTTTGGAGTCAATTAAACCTTTTTGTTCGCAATTTTCTCTTTGGACTTATTTTTCCTCTTTTTCGACACATTTGTCTTCGGCTTCTCATCGGAGACCACATTCACCGACGCATCGGTGGTCTGACTATTATTCTCATCGGCAGCCGCCGTATCGCTGTCTGTGAACGTCCTGACGGACAGACACGTGGGCCGACATGTCGTGTCCACCGATGCGATCAGTTTTGGCTCACTTTTGAGCTGAAAAAATAATTTCATTAATAAAATAAAACACTAATTACTAAATGAGTGGTCAGTACCTCCAAGAGATCCAATTCCCAGACTTTTATATAGCTATCGCTGGACACAGAAGTCAACCATAATTTGTTGTCTTTTATGTCCGGATGTGATGTCGTCTTCTGGAGTGCTTTCAATCGATTTGAATGAGCCGTAAATGTATTTATAGTGCATTTGTTGCTGATGTCGTATAACTCAATGTCGTTGGACTCACCGCCGATGGCTATCACATCATTCTATACCAAAGACAACAATAAATCAGATCTTAATCCAAAACATCTTAAGCACAGATTCATAATCCCTTCGAGACTTACATTCAAAAACAAAATACAATTAACTCTTTTGCCGAAATCGATGGTATGGACGACACCGCCGATAGTGATGTCGTAGATATCGATGCGCTTATCAATGACCACCGCGAAGAATGTCGAGTCCGGTGCCCACTGGACCAGATGGGCCACTGCCTTGATGTTAGTCACGTAAGCGCACCGACCTTTGATGAGATTCCACGTCCTCAGCGACTTATCCCTGGACACCGATAGCATCAACTTTCCCGATGGATGAACACTGAGACCAGTGATGGCGTCCTTATGCCCTCTGAGTGTCTTATCGCAGACCCAACTCCTTGTGTCCCAAACGCATACCGTTCCGTCTTCGGAGCCGCTAAACAGGTGTGTCGTCTTGAAGAACTCCAAGTGAGTGATGGTTCCCGAGTGGTGCTGAAGAGTACCGCTATCTGAGCGCCGGTTCATGTTGTAGATGTGGATCACCTCATCGGTGCTGCCGCTGACCATCACCTTCGAGGTGGTCGACAGACACCTCACGCTTCCCGAGTGGGCTCTGTCTGCAAAGGTCTGCTCCAAGACATACGTGTCCTATAGGGTGAGTGCGATAAGCAGGTGGTGTGAGTGGTTAGCCATCAGCGGTAGCGATGATAATCACGTGAAAGTACGGATCAGGATTTGATACATACGTCTTGGCGTTTGAGTTGATATCCGATGAGATACTCTTCGTATGTGCCGACGATTACCTCCATATCTGCTATGGTATTGTGTGGACACAAGTGGTCTGATGGGTGGATGTGTTTGAGTGATGTCTTCAGTGGTGTTGTTGTGGTCTCGCCTTCAATGACTGACTCATGTGTTGTTGTATTGAATGCATTGCATATCACGTGAGACAGCATTGCATGCATTGGCGACACCTATGAGTGTGCCGTCAATAGTATGAGACTTGGCTTTCAAACGGCCCTTACAGAGGGCCGGGAGGGCTGGTATCGGAAGTGAAACCATAGGCCATCACAGAAACTACCGGTGCTGTCAACCAGACTATAATCTACAGCGTTGTGTTGTGTCTACACATACTCATCGGTACCTAATGTTAGGCATACAATAGGCTTACTATTGAATACCTTAAGTTAAACACCAGAATATTCTTGAAACTCATGAATAAGTATTTTATTTAAACTTTTTATTGACATTAAATTTGAGGTAATTTTTTAACGCCGGCGCCCTTTACTCATAACAGTGTTGCCGGTCGGGGAACGACCCATCTTTTACAGCCTTCGCGTACTCATTGATACCCTGTTTGAAGAGTTGGCTACCGTTGAGGAAGTGTCGGACAAATTTGGGCTTCAGATCGTCGTTCAGACCAAACATGTCCTGCCAGACCAGCACTTGACCATCAGTATGAGGTCCGGCACCGATACCTATTGTCGGTATTGTCAGAGCGTCGGTAATCTCTTTGGCCACCGGCGCCGGTATGCACTCCAGGACGAGCCCAAAACAGCCGCACTCTTGTAGACTCAGGGAGTCGTCGAGCAATCGTTTGACTGAGGCTTCCGTCCGGCCCTGTATTCTATAGCCACCCAAACCCCGAACCGACTGCGGGGTGAGACCCAAGTGGCCCATCACCGGAACGCCCGACTCTACCAAATGCTTGATTAGCGACAGATTACTACCGGCGCCCTCCAGTTTGATGGCTTGAGCTCCGGCCCGCATGAGTTCGTAAACAGCGCCGACACTTTTACTTAGCGATTGTCGGTAACTAAGGAACGGTAGGTCAGCCACGAGAAACATACCGCCGGCGCCGCGGTGTACGGCCTCCGTGTGGGCGCACATCATGGCTACGGTCGCCGGGAGGGTGTCCGGGAAGCCGTGGACAGTCATGGCTACGCTGTCGCCCACGAGTAGGCAATCGGCGCCGGTATCAGAGGCGATACGCGCGCTGGTATAGTCATAGCAGGTGACCATGGCTATTTTGTCTTTATTGTGCTTTTTAGTGTGAAAATCGAGCAAGCTCATTTGGCGCCGTTTTGCGTTTGTTGCCAAACATCGCGAGCGCAGCGATAACTGGCTTATCATAACAGCCTGTCCTTCGATAGACAGTCGAGTATTATATGAGGAACGGTATGGAAATAATTCATTACCTGTTTATGTGTTAATAGTTTCATGATTTTTATTAAAGGTTTAAATAAAATAAAAAGTTTTTCATAAATAATTGACACTTTTTGTTGAAGCAATGATTGTGTCGACCGCTGCTTCTTAGGGCCCAATGTGTTGTCGAAAGACAATCGTTGGGAAGTAATCTTAAATATGTGTCAGATTTGAGTGCAATTTGAATGCAATATATCTAATCTAAAGTCCAAAACTGGTGTTGACTATTGAAAATGATAATACATTAAACAGACAATTGTCACCTGATTTGACATCGAAAGTTACTAACCCTACCAGCCCTGCCATAGTTTCATAGTTGTATAGCAATTTGATAGTAGTTTGCGGGGGACTTATGGTTAAACTCATATGAGTTGATAATGAAAGAGCAAACAACTGATATTTTTAGACTTAAATTATGCACTTAATAGCTTGATAAGTTGATTGATTGTATATAGTGTACTAAATTGTACTGATTTATGTACTACATGTTTAGTGGGTAAAATTACAATTAATGACCACTTATTTCATATTGTTAATTATAATAAAGTATATTATAAATTCATAAAATAGGCTGCATAAACAATTACACCTTTCAAGTATAACTTGAAATTCAATTACAAACTAAAAATTCATTCATTAAAATTTGTGCGATATTGAATGAATGAATTAATTATAATATTTAAATAGAGACCAAAATGATTATAAAACGAACAATACTTATAAAAATATTTTGAAATTCTCTTAAAAGTTTATTTAGTATCTAGTACAAATGGACTCAGTGGTATTCTTTATAAGTGTTGATATAGCTTATCAATATTCATTATCACAAAAATTATTTTAATAGTTTCCAAGAATTATTTCTATTTTATTTATTAGTTACAAATTCATATTAGACTTTGAATTACTTAGCGTTAGTAATCAACTTTCGATTACTTTTAAATTTATTAAAAAATATTTATATTTACCAATTTTGTAAGATTTCGTTGAATAAGATTCTTTAAAATGATTTTAGTATTGGTTAAATAAACATATAACTACACGAATTATATGAAATATTATCCAAATAATTTATAAATGAAAATATAATCAATCTTAGTTTATGAATGAATAGGCACATGAAATATAATTATGAAAAGAATAAGATATTTTTATATAAATTGAGCATGTATAGAGTAGAATTGTGTTAAATAATTTTATTTTATGATAAAAACAATTCATACAAATAAATGTCAATTAATAACAATGGGCTCAAAAATTAATGAATTAAATTAAGACTAATCTTTGTGCTACACTTCATATTCAGTATATAATTATTGTTTACGATTGCTATTTATTTTTATATACAGAATATTGTTTTGCGAATTCAATCATTCATTACATTAACTATTTATTGAACACTAATTTAATACAATGTAATGCTTTTATGATTGCCATTAATGCAATGTCTGAATATTATATGAGTTAATATCACAGTAGTATAAATGAGTTGTATGGGTGTCCGTTAGCATCCATTTCCTACATAATTTTCAACTAATTTCTAACTGAAAGGCATTCCTTATTATTCTTTAGTCTTTTATAAACATGGTTGCAAATCCCCGTCCCGTATACAACAGATATCGGGGCCGTGAAGTGTGGGTCACTTAAGGCTTTTGGGTTCACGAGTGCTGAACTAAATCGTGTGAACCATAAGTTAAATAACAAAAATACACCGAAAGTAGCGGATGGCCTGTCAGACAGACTCCTCGATCGATTGGGTCCTTTTCAGGAGAGATGGCTTTCCCTTCTCCATGAATATGTTGAGTATCTGTAAAATGCTGTCCACTTTGTTATCGATTAAATTGATTTGTTGCTCCATTCGGTAGAGTCGAGTACCGATTGGTATGCATTTGACGCCAATACTCAGGTGAGAGCCCGGCTTTCCTAACGTCTGGTCCAACCTTTCATTCAATAAAATACATTAATTTATTGAATATAAAAATTCAATCAAACATATCAAGCAATTAATGAGAGCATAGATAGGAAATGTACATTGTTGGAGCTAAAAATAAATAATCCTATACTCGTTGTAATATCCATTAAATTATACAGTATAGCTTAATATCAATGCATTTCATATATTCTAATTATTAGAGTCTAATATACTGTAATATTCCTAGTGTTAAGAGTGATTTCATTATAATTGAATTATATGGCAAATAGGATTACCGTCGCTGTAATTCCTTAATCCTGACCATCATATTGAGATGTCCCTGAGAGTACTGTTCAATGACATCGCGGACATCATAGGGTTTCCTCGCCTGTTGGAACTTCCTTCGGGCCACGAAATACTTGATCTTTCGGATACCACGGATGGCATTCTTGTGCGCTTGGGTCAGACTGTTTGGGTCACACGTGTCATCATTTATTAGCAATTATCTCAATTCTTGTAATAATATAATATAAAATTATATAACTGTAACATGTAGTGAATTGCATAATATGTAATGTTTTCAAAGGAATTTTTCGATCACAAGAATTTCATATATAACTTAGACTATAATAAATTGTTTTAAGATATATTTGTCTTATTTAACAATATTTTGATATTAGGGCGGAGTATACAATTTCAGTTATATTTCAAGATTTTTTGCCATTTGTTATAAAATTCATAAAAAAACATTTTTGATTTAATACTTGTCCTATAATTATAATAAGATTTCTTCCAAATGTAATAAAATGTCAAAATACAAGATTGTATTAAAGAATTCCAGGAATTGTATAATAAAATGAAGAAATATCTGGAATTGAGAGTCTATTTATGGGAATTCATAAGTCTGTCGCCCGGGTTGTCACGAAGGGCTCATACATCTCGCCAAACAAATATGAATTACATAATGAATATAATTATACATGTATTAAATGCATTCAATAGAGCTGTTAATGTATCAATGTTTTGCAGTATTGGTTACACGTATTCTGTTTTATATGACAAATGAATTGTAATTTAATTATGTGGGTTTGGTGTCTGAAATGTTACACATTTGCGGACCACTATCTCAATCACTATCACGAAAATCAATTAAGTTATTAATGTGCTCTCTCTCTCTCTCTCTCTCTTTCTCTCTCTCTCTCTTTCTTTCTCTCTCTCTCTCTCTCCATCCCTTAACTCTATTCACTAGTCTTTTGGTCCTCGAAGTAGTGTCTAATTTGTGGAACCGGGAGATCAGTCTAGCGTTTGATTGTGTGCCGAAGCGAACG
>CAJPVJ010003204.1:0-11406 GCA_905397405.1 Oppiella nova
GTAAACAACGATATCTTTCCCTCTTCTTGTTTCAGTTTCATACGAATCAACTCAATATCATTGGATCGGTTCCCAGGAGTCACTCCCAGACGGAACGCATCCTTCTTCGGGCCCGAAATCTCTTCGTCGTATTTGGAAAGCATTGACTTTGTCTTAAGAATCCCGAACTCATCCAACTCTGGCTCGTCGTACGGCCTATACTCAGGTCTTCTCAGTTTGTTATCAATGTTTGTTTTGGCCTTTTTGTCGTCAATTATGTTCACGTTTTCCAACACATCCTCGTCTTCGTCCAACACAGCCTTGTCTTTAAGGGTTAGCACCACTTGTTGTCCTTCTTTGAAGTCCTCCTCTTTGTGGCCGACAGTCAACCCTTTCAGGTGTCGAGACGTATAGGCCATCGCTTTCTTTTTCTTCAAGTCTTCGTCAATGAGTGTCGAGACACCGAACTCCTCATCCATTTCCTCCAACAGTTGCGCCCTTTTGGCGGCCGTCGCCTTCTCTTCTGCTAGTTTTCGACTCTTCATAACCCAAGCGCTCGAGTCTTCTTCCTTATCGCTATCAGACAGACGGTTTGGGAAATGTCAGGAATCGAAAACTTGCTAAAAGGCAAATAAGGAGACGTGGAGTTAGAAGAGGAATTAGAAAAGCCGGAGATAAAATAGTGAGTAAAAGAGCCAGAAGTGCTTATCCTCCTTTGTTTCCATCTTATCGCCTGTTTTGTCGTCACTTGAGGTCACGTCTAATGGTTTTAATCCTAATTTGATCCGCAATTTACTGCAAAACAAACAAACAATTCATTTAATAAACGATTAATACATTAATATCGCATTCAATGCATACTTAGTCTCTTCAACGGAAAGCGACTCAGTATTTGATCCCTCAGTCTGTTGTGAATCTATGGATTGAATGCAAAACACAATTAACGCAAAGAGTGACACAAATGAGAGCTGAAGACAAACCTTCTTTAGTCTGATGTCCATCCCTTCTATTGGTTCTGTCGCTCACATCAGAACTCTTTTGATCTAATTTTACGGTTTTATTAACTGAAGAATTACTACTTTTCGAGATCAAGACATCCTTTACTTCCTTTACCTTTAATTTTTTCAAATCATTTCTGTCGTCGTCGGAGGTGTTGTCACCTCTTTGTCTCTTTCGGGAACCGCTGGACGACTCTTTGTCTTTGTGTCTGTGACTCGACCGATGGTTTCGATCGCTTTTGTCAGACTTCTCGTACTTGTCTTTGGACTTAGACCGCGATCGAGACCTCTCGCGCTCTTTGTCTCTGTGTTTGCGCGAAGAACCCATCGGTGGTCGCAATCAATGCATGAGATATTCACTCAATTTCTGATCAATCGATGAATTCGTGTTGAGTTTCAAAAGCATTTGTCACACAAACCACTATTCGTTGCATCCGTTCATAACATACGTTACCTTTTAGTGTCAATTCACTGCCCATTCAAACACATATAATACAGTAAACCGTTAAATGTATTCAAAATTTTTAAGATTTCCTTACTTTCATTGACACCACTCTCCTCTGCATATTACGCTATGTGTGGATTAGATGCCCAATCAGTTGACATTAGATGGCATTAGTATCGCATGAAATGCCAAAAACACATGACTTTTAAATCAAAAAATATTTGTATTTTGTTTTTGATTTGTTTTGCATTTAATCATAGATTTGGTGGCAATTAGTTTGCACTGAAAACACTTGAATTAAGCGATCATTTGTGACAAAATGCTGACAAAACTAATGAGACATAAATTGCATTCAAGGCAAGCGTTTGCGACGATCGGCGCCAATGTGTGTGACCGGCGAAGGCATTCCTCTGGGTCTGGACACCATTCCTCTGGGTCCGGACACTCATTGCACTCGTATTTGGTGCCCATAGTGGTGGAGCAGACGGGAAGGGGTGAGCGCTCGTATGACATCTACTCGCGACTGCTGAAGGAGCGCATCATATGTCTGATGGGAGGCATCAACGACGAGATGTCATCCCTAGTTGTGGCACAACTACTGTTCCTACAGTCGGAGTCGGCCAAGAAGCCCATCCACCTGTACATCAACAGCCCGGGAGGGGTCGTGACGTCAGGGCTGGCCATCTACGACACGATGCAATACATATTGCCGCCGATCGCCACGTGGTGTGTGGGTCAGGCCTGCTCTATGGCCAGCCTATTGCTGTGCGCGGGTGAGCCCGGGATGAGACACTCTCTGCCCAACTCGCGGATTATGATTCATCAGCCGTCGGGTCAGGCGTCAGGACAGGCCACTGACATCCGNTGCCGCCGATCGCCACGTGGTGTGTGGGTCAGGCCTGCTCTATGGCCAGCCTATTGCTGTGCGCGGGTGAGCCCGGGATGAGACACTCTCTGCCCAACTCGCGGATTATGATTCATCAGCCGTCGGGTCAGGCGTCAGGACAGGCCACTGACATCCGCATCCACGCCGAGGAGATACTGCTGCTTAAGAACCGTATCAATGGTTTGTACGCAAAGCACACCAAACAACCGCTTCAGAAGATTGAGGACAGTATGGAAAGGGATCGCTTCATGAGTCCCGATGAGGCCAAGGAGTTGGGATTCATTGACAATGTTCTCGAGAAACCGCCGCTTATTAGTGAACCTAAAGAACCATAGTTTCCGTTGTTTTAGTCATTAGTTTTATGTCTTTTTAATTCAACATTTGTAACAATTTATGAAATATATTAATAAATGATTTCTAATATAATTTTGTCTAAATTTACAAATTATTTGTTCACAACTTAAAGTTATATAATAACAATTTTCAGACTAAATTAGTATTGTATTGAGTTAGTAATTTTATGGCCTAATATACAATTAGGTATATTAACACGGTAGTATTAATAGTATAGTTGCATTTTTATGAATAGTCATTAGAAAGCAATAAGTTTAATAAAATTTTAATTTAACAAGTAAGTAAATACAGTAGTATTTTATACAGTATAAGATTCATAAAATTCAAACTAATAGAGTAATGAAGTTAATGATCAGAAATTGCTAACGAAATGGAAAAATTTTAAATCATTAAAGATTTAAATGTCAACCTTTGTTTTTTGTATTTAATTAAAGTTTATAGAAAATACTGGACACTCTTGTAAACTTTATTGTGATTATATATGGAATCAATAATTATTGAGATAGGATCAAATCAAAATGAATGCACTTTTTGTAACTTTAGTCAAAGGCTACACATTAAGACACCGTGAATGGGAATTAATGTTTTAAAATAGTACTCTATATGCAAATGGCTATGATTTAATCCATTAATTATATGAGGGTTTGGCTAAAATGTAATAATTTATGAATAATAGAAACATTTCTAATTCGGTAATTAATTATTAGGAAAGCAGTTTATTTTTGTTATATTTTATTTGTATTTGATTTGAAAATTAGTCTAATCTCATGCTAATGTTTAGTTGACTGTATTATGTATTAAATGACTAATAAAAGTGAATACAGTGTATAATATTTAGCGAAAAATTCATGTTTCGATCGCTTCTATAGGGAAGAACAGGAAAAGTCTTAATTGAATAACAATTTAAAGCTTTTAGTCGTATTTTGATTAAAGTTTTTGTTTGTTATCTATACTTTGTATTAGTATTGGATGTCTTTCCACCGCATTTGTAAATAACTGTCTTTAAGAACCCTATTATTTGATTTGATTTGTGCTGAAGACATGACATTCATTAGCGAACAGTTTGTCGTTTTCGGCAACTTTTGTTTGTCTCACTATTTCTTAGTTGACTAACAGTTGGCTATAATTTGCCGCTCAACTCATCACTGCAACCAACTATTAGACAACGGAATCACTTCTTATTAGTTTCAGTGCTTTAGTGCAACCAAAACTAGAGTCAAAGCTTTGATTATAATGTTATTGATTTCCTCGTTAGAAGCTGTTAGGGCTCACCCGTCACACAGACATCACTGGATCACCAATTATATGATTCATACTTCTGTCTGTCTTACGGACTATTGATATAGTTTTGCACTAATTATGGTTTTAGACATTATATAATCAGAACAATCAATAATATTTCATTTCCAACTCATCACTTGTTATCATAATTAGACACAATATTCATATCGAGTTCAGTTCAATAATAAAATACATGTTAAGAAATTAGTTATTTTGCTAACAAAACAAAAATGTTTTTAAAATTAAATGCAATTAATAATCACATGTTATGTGAAAATTTGATTAATTGATTATTATATGATTTATTATTTACAAAATATAGATAAATAGTTAGCGGAAAATACGGCAAATAAATGCGTTTCTGATGCTTATGTTGAGTCACGAAATGGACAAAAAAGTCACAAAAGATGTACAACACGTCCGATAGGCTATAATTAAGGCAAAGAGAGCTTATGTTAGGGTCAGTCGGGTATCATATAATAGCTAACGATCGAAGTACTGGACATTCATTCGTATTCTTATATAAGTAATTATAGTGTGTTTGTCGCTAACGATGCTATCCTCGCATCCTATACTCCCATCACAAACACAACTGAGTCTATAGTTTACGACAGCATTCAGTACTGTATTGTCTACTCTTGTCTAAAGAGAGCATACTTTGAACATAATATCACAAATTGATCACAACTTTGGCTCAACACAACTCTCTAATAACTAAACACAGATTCCCAGTGTTTCTCGTCTTCTTCGTGAAGTAAACCAAAAATTTATTTGTTTAATGAAGACATGGTTTTTGTTCGGAAACTCTTTCGGTGACAATCAGTGAATACAAGGATAGCATTGATAGAGAGGATGAGTAGATTCGGGCAATAATTGGGTTAATTTCAAGTGAAACACGTTTGAAGTTAGCGGTGAACCAGAGATATAACGACCAGAACCTAGGGCTTAGGAGTTAGGGGTTAGGAGTTAGGGGTTAGTCATGTATGCAAGCATTCGCTTCATTTTATGGACAAATTGTGTGCAGTTATTGCTGTCAATTGAATGCCTATTCAATGCACTCCGAGTGTTGTGTTGCTCTCATCTCTTGTATATCACACTCTCTATAATACACTGTATTTGAGGGGAAAACCAAAAAGTGATGATTCCGTGACTGGAATTGAGTTTTGAATAACTCTTGATTTGTCTAATACTTTAAAAAGCAGTGTTTTTCAACAGTAAATCAAATGAAGTAAGTAATGAAATGAAGTGAACAAAGTTATCATATGAAAGCCTCTATTTTACTCTTTTGAGAGTTCATTAAAAGTGACACATCTTTGCAAAAATATAAATGATTTTCTTTGGATTAATTCACACGATATATAAAACTTATTAAACGAAATAAATTACTTTTCATATATTTTACGCGCTTTTAATTTATTAAATTTTAGATTTCATATTAACTTTAATTGAATGCTAACAATGAGTGGTAGGAATGGGAGGAATAGGAGGAACGGGAGGAATGGGAGGAATGGGACGGCAATTGAGAAGAAAAGTATTTTAAAGAATTTTCAAGTGTTTAAGTGTCTCTGAATGTTATGTCTATTCATTCATTGATTCATTGATTGTCTACTTATCAGTGCTTGTAATCAAAGTATTGCTTTTAACCAACACGTGACACATCATCTAATAAACGTATGGCTTTATCTGATAATTATTATAATAACTAACAATATTGAGCATCAAATCCCTGGCCCTTATTTGTCGGTCTTTTGCCTTTTTTTCTGTGGGAAAAATAGAGCCACCCCTGGGATCAGCTATCAAAAAGTGCCTGTGCTATGCTGCCTGTGCTTTGCTGCCTGTGCTTGTATTGTAGTCTCTGTGCGGTAATACACTCTCTTTTGTGGTGATTAGCATCTCATGAATCTCATACTCATAGCTCCCAATACTTTATTATTATTATTTGTGTTGTTAGTCCACAACAGTCTGTATGTAAGGCAACAGCGGGTGTCGGCTCTGTTGGACTCATTGCAGTCGATAGTAGGAAGTGAATGGTATTCATTATATTTCACTTTATATTCATTTACCAGTTTCTCCCAATTATTTATTTATTGCACTCCAAATTGTATTGTTATAAATACTTATCAAATTTGGTACTTATTTTTGTCACAATCTCTAATTCCGTCAAAACGAGTAATTTTTCTTTATTTTTCAAATCGCTTTTCAGATCTTTTTTCCAAAACGAAATTCTTTTGTGATTTAAAACCATATTAATATAAGCTTTTAAATGCAATCAATTAATTTCCAAAAAGCTATTCTCTCGATGAATACCGTATAACGAGAAAAATTAAGAATAAAAAATTTGAAACAAAATTACACAAAATATATAATACTTTCGTAATACGTTTAAATATAATGCTCGGGAAAGTATGTATAAAAGTGTGTGAGTTTTGATTAGAAAAGAGATAGAGAGTAAGTATCGGATATTAATTGAATGGAGAGTTGGAGTGGAATTGGGTTTTGCTTTGAAAACTGATCTCTTGTTTTGAGAATTACCTGCGAATCAAATAACCCAAAACTAATCATAAAAGTTTAGACAACAAGAGATATCAGATTATTAAGGCTTATATTGACATCAAATGATATATTTAATCAATAAATACGACTCTTACGTATAAAGATTTATTTTCATTCAAAATATGATAAATAATGACTTTTTCTGTACAGTAGAGCACAGAAATGTTTTTAGCGAATGAATTATGATTATAGTCGGCAATAGAGAGAGAAAAGTTTTTTAAGATGAAAATTACAAGTTTGGTTTGTCATTGAAAAACGAGGTTTTCATTTGTCTCCGCTATTATTGATATTAAACAATGAGTTGATTGTGTAGAGCATCACAGCATTCATCCGAACGTAAAGCTACTAATAATAGACCAGACTTTTGATGTATGCCTTGTATGCCATCAAATACTTTGCAGACAATGTTTTTGTTATAATAGTGTCGTTCTGTTGACTGTTATAACAATATATACGACAATATATGCATCAAAATTACAGCTAATGTCTCGGCTCTGAATTCAATCACATAATACTTCACTCCGTATGCCGTAAAGCGTACGACAAATATATGTTGTGCTCATTGTTTGTGATTTGAGTGCAATCTCGTTATCCACCACTACTTCACTCTACTCTGTACTCGACTCAAGTGAGAGCACTGGTATGACATGACTGGGATGACGGGGATGATTGGGTCCCATTGGATGAGTATTGAGAATATTGCTCATCAGTAGTGCAGAGTCGGTGTGACTCGGAGTTGGGCTGAAGACACACGTGTCTGGTCTGGTCGTCGACTGAGTCGTGTGTCAGTGCATAGCAATCAACAGTTGAGGAACGGATGAACGGATGCTACAAATTTTCCGATTCACTTCAGTCTCGCACTCACACTCTCCTTCACTCTCACTCTCTCTCTCTCTCTCTCTCTCTCTCTCCCCTTCACTGTCTGTCCAGTGCACCGATGCCTCAGCCCTTGTTTATGAGCTCAATATTGAAGCTAAAAATGTTAATATTATTGCAATAACAACGCTTCCAATCAATGGTGTGCTCAGCACTGGAAGTGCTGCTGAGGGCCTGTAATTAGCACTAAAGTCATTGAACACAGGCTTACGTTCATTCAATTTATTTCTATTATTATTGGAATTAGGAATAAATTATCGTATTATGAGAGCTATTCTATTATTATTACACTATTATTATTAATTTGCTATACAGTCGACAGAATCGGCTGAATATTACATATTCTCTAATGTTATACACATATAGAAAGAGATGACTTACTATACGAGAAGTTGATGTCATATATTATTGTTATGAATGCCTCCATAAGCCGCTTATCTCTCATACTGTCTGCAAAAGTAATAATTTTTATGAAATAACTTTCGAGTAATTATTTCCGTCTGCGATAGCATTGCATATAATATAATATAATAGGTTTGCAAAACCAACTCAAGCCATCACTTGCGAAGCCGTTGCAAACTGCCGGTTCGCTCCGGTAGTACTGTTTTGTTTTTTCTACCGGTGCTAATGTTGTCTACTGTTTATCATAATCACTGGTTTTCTAGTCTTCAATCGCTCTGTATTTACGATTATATGAACAAAACTTAATGCTAATGAGAGCTCACTTTTTTAAGCACAGGAATATCTGTTAGACGGAGTGCTCTCATCACTATCGAGCCCCTGTATGTCAAACGGCAGACCATGTGTGGCAAAAAAAATAATTATCAATTCAATGAATTTAGTTGACGACATGTATAAACACAATAATGAGTGGTTTGTGAGCGCATCACTTCAATTGAATAGAAAATATATATATTTATGATTAGTTTTGATGCTGCCTTTCCATTGCAGGTGTGGCCAACTCTTACCCCTCGGCCATTATAAACGCGTGCATCACTTGATTGCTATTAACTTTCAGTAGCCTTTAAAAACTTATTTTTTGTTATTCGCTGTTTTGCGCAAAACATTGTTAAATGTGTTTAAACTTTTCTCTAAATACTTGTGTTGACTCTTAAGCTCTGCTAATATTTGGTTTTCAGCTATAATTTGTTAGGCGAATGAAAACTTCGTGAGAAAGTGTGAAAAGTTTTTTTTAATGAGAAAAGCATTTAACTAATTATTTATATTTTCGTGGATATATGATATTCACGAATTAAAAAAGAGTACAAATATATTATGTATAATATTTAGTAAATTAGACGAAACGGATGATTAGTCTCATAGCATGTATTGGTTGGAATGGATAGCATAATAAAAACGTGGATTTATTGGAACATGTATTCATATCTCCCCTCACATTCACTCATATTCATGGAGTAGGGTATACAGTGGGATGGGATGGTGGTATGGTATGGTATACTTGTACCACTTGGTCGGTGACATTAGGCACCGGTCGGATGACTTTACAGATGCTATCTTAATATGGCTTCGGAGCGTATTGTATGCGATGTGTATAAAACTTATGTATTCAATGTATGCAATGTTGCACTAAAATATCATAATATAATAGAAAAGTGTGACAAAAGACTGTATGCAAAGAACCGAGTTCTGTGTGCACTCTATGTAAGCGTTTATGAATAAATGCCTACTGTTTCCCACCATTTATGCCATATATGCGTAAAGAATTGAGACACAAATCGGTATATATACGAGACATACAGACATACAACAGCTGAACCTAATGTTTAGCTATGGATTAAACTATATTTTTATAGAATATTATCAAAATAATATATATTTGTATTACCCATATCGCAAACCGTTTCATTTGAAGTTTATGTTTACAACAGCTTTATTAACATTAGTGTAAAAATACAGTAATTCTCATCTCATATGCAGAACCGTCGGCACGAGAAAGAGTACTAAATTTACAGGGGATAGGGATTTGGATATGGGATACACGCTTTGGAAAGGCATGGGTAAGGAGAGCGCCCGAGAAGTGAACTTATATTTAATAAACAATTGATCAAATATCTAATTATTCAAAAATTATTTAAACAATTTATTAGAGCCTTTGTTTATCGACTAATACACTACAAACTTTGTAGACTTGAAATTCTGTGTAATGTTTAGATTTGACTCGTTTTACGCCTACATTGAAGTGCGAGCTCTGCTATACATCTGAACAGTTTTGAACATTTTGTCGGCCTTTTCAATACATTTCAAACCACAAACTTTTGTAAGATTTCTCTCGTAGTGTTATACAGTGAGAGCTCAAGTGAGTTTAGGGAGTTTGGGCTGACTTTTTAGAAATTGGTCGACATTTACCAGAATATGTTGAGCTCTTTTGGTGTCATATAATCATAACAGGAGAGCACAACTCGAGAGCATTGGAGTGTAAGTTATATTCTCCACCGATTCTATAGGTCTGAGTCCTGAATAATCTCAAACTTCACTCAAGACGAGAGAGAATATCAATCGATAAACACAAACGGATGGAACAGCTGCTGAAGATTGAGCACAAGAACAAGAATTACATTTTTAAGACAAATACTACAAACACAACATTCAAACCTCAACATCAAGGCTCAATGTTTTAAAATCTAATTGAATTTCAATACTGTATTGCTTACACATCAATATAGCGGTGAAAATGAAACATTGGATCAATCAAAACATGCATTAATGATAGTCTTTCTCTTGAGATACAACCACTTCGTAATTTTCTTGACTTCCCTCTGCGTCAACAGTTTTAGCATTTCTTTGCAATAAAAGATTATCTAAATTAAGTTATATATCCATTAAAATTAAATATATCTATTATTTTATATTTCATATTAATTAATTATTTATTTGAAAATATATGTTGTATAATTATCATTCAGTATACAGAATAAATTTACAACTAATGCTATTTTGAATTTTTATCTTTAAATGTGATTAATTTAAACTAATTATTGGTCGTAACATAAATATTTATTAAGTATTGCAAATGTTTAGTAAGTTTGACAAAATGTTGTCTCATTTCTTAATAAAACAATTGGAGACCGACCCGAGAGTTATACTAATAGAAGTATTGCACAGAAACAGTGCCAGGATAATTGATTTATATTTAATTTATTTCAATAACACATCCAATTGAATGAATCATTTGGTTTAACTAATTTTTTACATAGGATCTCAACATTAGTATTTTGGGCCAAAATTTACATCAAGGCCACAATATTTTACTATTTATTTTAAGATTTCTAACTTAAAGACTTGTTAGATATTTAATCAATTAATTATAAATTATATTTAGATCATATTTTATACAAATAATTTTATTGGCTAGTTTTATTTATTTTTAAAATTGCAAAATATTTACCATTTAATTTATAAACAATATATTATTTATGTTATTAAGAATAACTTAATAAGAATTTTAGAATAACTATCATTACAATAAAGAAACTAGTTGAATTTATATTTAAAATATACTAACTCAATGAACAAATATTAGGCCCAAGAGATATAAGTTGAGAATATGTGGCAAACAGTGGAATATTAATACAAAAGACAGTTATTGTTATTCTCAATAGAGATTAAACAATAAGCTTTTGCCATAAACTGCTTTATTTCAGTGAAATGTGATAACAACAGAAAAAACTCTAGAAATTCAATGAATTAATGAATTGAAACGAATTAAGCGAATTGAATCCAATTAAACATATGCACTGTTTGTTAAGTTTTTGTTAAAATATGTTTGAAATTATTGCATTTGTATTTTGAAAAGTGAACCCAAAAGGAAATTTGATAAATCAATGAAAATATATAGTTATCTATCATTTAATAAATAATTTAAATTAATTTATTGCTATTATATTAATATAATAATTAAATAAATTGTTTATTAGACAGAAGAGAGTGTCAAAAGATTTTGTTTACTATGGCTTATGTTTGGCTCTGTTTTGGCAGTCATTTATTAATTAAGTCAGTTCTGCTAAACATAAACA
>CAJPVJ010003205.1:0-11405 GCA_905397405.1 Oppiella nova
ATAAATTATTTGTAAAATTAATATAGATATTTTCAATTTTATTTTATTTTTTCAAAATATATGACAGCTAAATTTTTGAAATTAACAAATAATTATTATTTCTCCTCGCACAATTACACGCAATTACAACCAATTACATTACTATGTTAAATACAATTACCAAAATATTTTATAACATAATTATATTTATGTTAAAATTGTTCCAAACTTATAAAATATTTTAATAATAAAGTTAAGTTTTTAAAACAAAACTTTAACGTTAAATATAAAGAGTATTTTTTGTAATTCATGTCTCATGAATTTTAATATAATTTTGATGTCATATGAAATATAACTATTTAAAATACACATTTATGTTTTATGAATAAATTAATTTCAATGACATTTGACGTAACACGATTTCTAATATACTTTCTTGCTAAAATAAAATTACTTATTTGAGGTTTATATTACCAATTAACATTAAATGTTGTTTAAGTAGTCTGTATATTATCTCAACGTGGTTAGGTAGACTATGGGTCAGGTGGACTTACGTTGTTATTATTACTGTACAGTTGTGACCGATCATTTAGAGACGCCAGGTAAATTAACATAAAATTAAGTATTTTGCTGTAAATAAATAATTTTTTATTAGCTTAACCTTTGATTTACCTTTTAGTTAATGACGTGTGAACTAAATCTAATTTGAATTTATTTATTTATGTTTGTTGTTTTAAAATAAACTTTCATTAAACTTATATAAATAAATTTATATTTTTATATTAATTTTTATAATTTAAATTGAAAAGATTCATATAATAAGATTGAAAAGTATATAAGAAATACAATTTATTTTTTTCATAGGCAAGAATATTTTATTGTTTAAAAAACTATATTATACATTTTATATTTTTATTAAATTAAATATGAAAACATTAGTAAAAATTTTAAAAAATTAGTCAATTTTATTAAAATTCAATGTTGAATAGGATGGTGGTTGAGTGCAATCAACATAACTTGGTGGTTTATCATGGTTATTTTGGAAGGACGCAATGTCCACACTTATATCCGGATAACTTCTGCGGTTATTCCTATCTCTATAGAAAGTGTGGTCTATTTGTACGGAACTCCTGCGTCCATTACTTTCCATACTTATAACTAGACTCACCCTACGGGTGACCGACTGGTTATAGTCAATGGGGAACAGGATGTTAGTTGAATTGATGTCGGAGTTATCGGTGATTGTAACAGTATTTGCGTTATTAATAAAGGAGATAGGTGGTTCACTCTCATTATTGGTGTTTTTAGTACATGTGATGCATTTAATACATATGACCAAGAATATTATTATTGGCACCGGTATTAACCAAAACATCCATAACTTTGATGTATCTATGCTATTATTTGAGGTATTTTCACTATATTCATAAAATGTACCTCGCATATTATTGTTGTTTAATGCGTGATAGCAAGGTATAATACATGCAAATGTAATTTTGTTGTAAATATTTAAATCCATAGTTTTTTAAAACTCTAAAAATATTAGTGTATAATATTATGTGATATAATTAATAAGTAAACTAATGTATATTGTATTTATAGTATTTATTCTTGAGCATTTATAAGCAAATTAACTAAAAACAAAACAATAAACCAATTAAGATTAATTTAATGGCAATAACAAATACTTATCAATTACGTTTTTATTATAATCATAATTATTAATTCATAATAAAAATATTACACTTTAATTACCAATCCCGAGAATTATCAGGTGACAAAAACAACATTTGCAAAGTAATTTAATTAATATGAGTAATATAGAAAATATTTGCAAAGGTTTAAATACCATCAAAAATAAGCGAAAAATAGTAAACAAAATATTGCTTAATCAGTGTTTATTAAAATCAAAATAATATTTTCATGATGTTATGTTATAAATGATTTTCTAAATACGTACTAAAAATATTAATATAATAAATTATCAAATAAATCATAACCTCTTAAATTGATAAAACTAATTAAGACATTACGTATAATAAAATTTGAAATGACACCGATAATAAAAAAGCCAAATTATCAAATTTTTATTATCTTAAAATTTAAGACTTTTCTAGTAAAAAATGATTTGTAATACTAGCTACTTTAATATTTTTCATTACACTTACTGAAGTTTACTATACATTGATGTACAAAGCAATTACATTTTATCACATAATCATTATCATATCATAAAATAGTTTCAAGTAATAAAATACTGCAGTTATATTAAGTTTTTCATATTAAATTCATTTTATAATAGGAATATAATATAAATATAAATTAAACTTTTTAAATAATTTAAGTTAGCTCTAGTTTAATTAATTGTTAGCATCATTATGAGCGTAGTCTTGGTTGTTGGTTAGGGTGCTGACTGCCATCAGAATGACCAGGATTACTTGCAGGTTGCGGTGGTTGGTAAGGGGGCGGTTGTTGCTGAGGTCCTTGGGGTTGAATAAACCCTTGCTGTAGTGTAGGTGCCGGGTATTGAACGTGGTATTGGGATTGTTGAAAGCCTTGATTTGAATAACCTTGCGCAGGGTATTGATTAACATACATAGGTTGTCCAGCAAATGCCACTGCACCAGGGTGCTGTTGGGTCTGTATTACAACAGCCTGTTGTCGGAGTCGCCGTTGTTGTTGCTTCTTATGGACACAAATAGCAATACAAATGGATATCATGACGGGCAGTACGATGACAACCCAACCCCACGTCCAAAATGGTACGGAATCGTCGTAATAGTAATAATTATATTTACAATTCTTGCCATTAGTTGAGTCCTCGTAATAGCTCGACTCACAGACACAGGAGCCATAGGAATTACATTCTCGACTATAGTCACCATTTTCTTGACATTTACTATCAGACGAGCATCTAGCATATTTGCAATCGTACTGGTCATTTTTGTAGTAATTAGGCGCACATTTGCAATTCCCATCCACACACACATAATTATAATCATTATTTTCCAGACATTTGCTATCACTATAACATCTCTCGTAATTGCAATAGTAACTCCCGAAATTGTTATAATAGTTTGGTTTACAATAGCAGTACCCGTTTCGACACACCTTATTGTCCAACGAGTTGCAGTCATTACAGTTCAAAGCCACGGGTGAGTACAGTGCCGATCGACTACTGTTTCTAGAGGTCGGGGTAGTAGTTGAATGTACGGCAGTTAAAAGCCCCAGTTGTACCACCAAGAGAAACACAAAATTATTTTTATAATTCATGATTATTTTAGTAGTAAATGGTTAACTAATAATTTTTATAGCTAGGCTGTTGAATAGTATACTGTATTAAAATGTATGTAATACAGTAGTTTTGACGTGTACTACAGTACTACAGGTATTATGCCATATGATTATAATAAAGTATTATATTATTAGTTCCCATAGAAATCAATATCTTTAATCAACTGTTACTTAATTGTAATAAATAATTTTATATTGTAATCTATTGCATTGAAAGTATAAATGCAGTCTAATACAAAATACAGGGACAGTATAAATACAGTTGACATCAGAACTGAATTTATTATTCAACAAACTTTCTTAATTGATTTAAGGGTTTTCATACAATTAAATGAGACATTAAAAATTAACTTAATATTAGATATATCATTTTATAAAATCTTGTGATAGACATTTTATAAAAATATAAATAAATAAGCTATATTACAGAAATTAATAAATCTGTATTATAAATATTTCATGCAATTGTTTTTATTTTTAAATTTAAGTAAAGTTTTAATTTTATGTATTTTCTACTTATTATGTTCGGGTTTACATTAACAATACAATAAATTATTTTTAAATAATAAAACACTGTAGTAATAAATTATATTAACTTGTTTAATTAAATTAAATTTATAGTAGAAATATTATATAAGTATTAATAGAATTCCTTAAATTAATCTAGCTCAAATTAATTAATTGTTCACGTCATTATAATTGTTTTAGTTGTAGGTCCGAGTGATGACAGCTATCAGAATGACCAGGATTAGTTGCAAATTGTGGTTGTTGGTAAGGGGGCGGTTGTTGTTGAGGTCCTAAGGGTTGAATAAGCCCTTGCTGTAGTGGAGGTGCCGGGTATTGAACGTGATATTGAGTTTGTTGAAAGCCTTGATTGAAGTTGCCTTGTGCTGGGTATTGATTGTAAAACATAGGTTGTCCAGCAAATGCTGCGGCACCAGGGTGCTGTTGAGCCTGTATTATGGCAGCCTCTTGTTGCCGTCGCCGGTATCTTCTCTTGTTGTAGACACTTACCCAGATACAAAATGCTATAATGATGGGCAGTGCTATGAAACACCAGCCCCACGCCCAAAATGATACGTGACGGTAGTTATAGTCATCATAAATATCATATTTACATTTCATGCCGTTACTGGAGTCGGGGTAATAGTCCGACTCACAGACACAAGAGCCATTGGAGTAACATTTACTGTGATTATCGCCATTTTTGTGGCACATACTATCATTCGTGCACCTAGCTGATTTGCACTCGTATTGGCTATTTAGGTAATAGTCGGCGGAACACTGGCACGAGTTGTCCACACATTTTGTATTGTAATCATTGTGCCAACACTTGACATTATCACTACAGTTCCCATAAATGCAGTTCCAGTTGTCTTCGCTGTAATAATTGAGTTGACAATAGCAGTGCCCGTTTCGACACACCATATGGTCAGCCGACCTACAGTAGGTACAGTTGTCAGCAACGGGGGAGTTCAGTGCGGGTCGACCACTACTATTAGAGGTGAGAGTTGTGGTTGAATATATCGTAGTTATAAACCATAGTTGTATCACCAATAGAAAATAATTTTTATGATTCATGATTATTGTTTTAATAAATGGGTAAACAAATTAAAATTTTATAGCTATACTGTTAATCAATATACATTGTATTTGATTGTATTTGAATGTATTTGATTTGAGGTTTGCCACTAGTTTTCAAGTGTATTACAGTTTTTCACGTTTTATGTCTTATGATTTAAATAAAGTATTATTTTATTATTTTCCACAGAAATTAATATTTATTATCAACTTATTATTTAATCTTAATACCGTAAATATATTTATATGCTAATCTATTATATTTAAAGTTTAAATGCAGTCTAATATGACACAGCTGACATTATTTATAAAGGCACTATTAAAAAACTTTTTATTAATGATTTAAAGGTCTTTTCCTACAATAAATTAAATGTAACATTAACTAATACATCAATATTAAATATAAAATATTATACATTTTTGAAATACATTCTATAAAAATACAAACAAATAATTATATTATTTTTAAATAAAACATTTGTATTTTATATTTAATTTTTTTTGGAGTTTATATCTTATCTGTTGGAGCTTGCATTTATAATATTATATATATAAAGCAAATTAATTATCCACAATTGACTTTTATTGAAAATAATAATTATGAACCTATAAAAATTATTACCACTTATATAAATAATCTTAATAATTAAATGACAAGTACAATAATTGAAAACATATCCAAAAATATATATTACATAATTTATTTAATAAACTGTAAGTATAATCAGTAATATATTTTATTCTATTTGTTAAAATTGTTAAATAAATTGTTTATATTACAAACTTTTGTTTTTATTCAATAATTTATAGTTTATACCAATTAACTTAATATAAAATAAAATATTAATTTAGTTTACATTATTTTTAATTAGATTTGTTTTGGCTGTGGATTTTGATTTTGATTGAAATCAAAAACTACTCGGATTACTTGTACTAGGTTCAATTGGATAGGGAGGTGATTGTGACTGCCCGTGTGACTGATTATAACCTCGCTGAAATTGTTGTACTGGATATTGAGCATGGTACTGTTGCTGTTGAAACTCATGAGCTGGATACCCTTGTTGGGTCGGGTACTCATTTGAATAAGTAGGTTGAGTCACATTTGCTATCTGACCAGTGTTTTGTTGAATGCTTGCTACATTTTGTTGCTGTAAACGCTGGCGTTTGAATTTTTTATAAACACAAACAATCACAATTATAACTAGTACTAATATTACGCAAGGTACTGCTATTATAATTGTCAATCCCCATTTCCAAAAATCCGATGAATCGTTATCATCATCACCATTGTCTGTATTTAATGTACATTTTTGACCATTGGACCAGTTAGCATAATACCCTGTTTTACATTTACAATAGCCACCCTCCCACCAGGTGCAGTATCGGTTGAGGTCACCATACCGTTGACATCCACTATCAGTATAGCATTGAGCAAGTTTGCATCCCTCACCGTAATTGTCGTAGTAATCCGGTTGGCAGTAACAGTAGCCGTCCATACATACCCTGAATATGTCACCTTTGCTTCAACAATCAGGGTCTTTGGTACAGCTTTCGGATGCGTAAGTATTATTTTCTAGGCTCAGGATATTGTTTAAATATACGGTGGTTATAATAGATAATTGAAAAATTATAACATATGAAACGTTTTTCTTAAAAAACATGGCTATAATGACAAACAAAAGTTTAATACTGATATACCTTTTACTTCTGTAACAAACCAGAGTTTTATACTATTTTCACGCTTGTACAATTTTATTTTGTCATAAGATTTAAAACCCTTATTTAATAATTTGTTTTTATAGAAACTTTTATCAAATGTTATATTAATTAAGTTGCGAAATGAGGTTTATTGTATTTTTATTGTAGGTTGAAATCCAAATAAAATTATTTCACATACCGGTAATGATCTTTATAGATATACAATCTGATAAAACCGGAGTGTACCTCAATTTATATGACATAATAACAGCAAATTATACATAAAATATATTATAATTCATACAGTATATTAAAATATTAAATATGTGTATCATATACTGTGAATTTTGAATTCAAACCTCTTCAGAATGCTTAGTCTATTGTTGTTAATAACTAACTATTAAAAAATAAATTTTAAAATATTAATATAAAAATATTTATAAAGTATAGACATTATTTAACCATTATAATTTAGAAAATAAATATTTCTACTGAATATTCATAGTGATAAATAGCAAATCAAATGTGTAACTATTTAAGTGACATAAAAATATTTTTAAAATATGAATTGTAAAGTAAGGTTATTAAAAATATAAATAAAATGCAATTTATACATCATATTGAAAACTACAATGATCACAAAATTACTAATTATTAAATCAATTATATTAGAGATCAGTTTTTGGCGGTGCGTTGGGAACGGGATGTGAAATATTTGATGAATTAGAGGCTAACACAGGTATGTCATGTGTCGGGGGCTCATAAGGTGGCGGTTCACAGTGTGGCTGTATATATGGTTGCTGTTGGTATGGCCCGGGGTATTGGTGTGGCGGTTGAAATTGACCAGGGTATGCCTGTCCATTATATTGCTGTGGATTATACCCATAAATATGATATGAATTTTGTGATGGAAATCCAGGTGCTATTGGTTGTTGTGGACCGTATTGATTAGCATACATAGGTTGTGGTGTAAATGCCATTTGACCACGATGAACCTGGTGAGTTTGTGCCGGCTGATTTCGTGGAGTAGTATTAGTAGCATTTTGTTGTTTTTTATTTTTGTTGTAAAAATAAATGCCAAGAATTAGGCATATAATGACCGGAAGTGCTATAAAAATCCAGCCCCATGTCCAAAAAGGTACACCACTTTCGTTATCATTATTATCGTCACCAGCGATCCTGGTACACTTTTCCCCGTTATTATAGTTGGGTGTATATCCCGATTCACAGCCACATGTATTATATGTACATTTCCGATGATAGTCACCATTTTTCGTACATGTAGAGTTTGATTTGCAGCTAGCATATTGGCATTCATAATTTTGATCGGCGTAATTATCATAACTACAACGGCACGACCCGTCCATACATATGGTTTTGAAGTCACCATTTTCCCAACATTTATCATTTGTACTACAATTCTGCTTGATACATTTACCGAAGTGATCGTTGTAGTAGTTAGGTTGGCAATAACATTTCGAATTTCGACAGACTGTGTTGGCGACAGACAGACAATGAATACAGTCATCAGCAATGGGTTTATATAGAGTAATATTTTTAATAGTCAGGGTAGTATTTGAATATACGATTGTAATAAACCATAGTTGTAATACAAATATATAAATTAAATAATTTTTGTAACACATGGTTAATAAGGTAAATTATTTTCAAACAGAAAAATATAATAAAATTATTTTATGTATTAAAATAATAACTCAGTTTTTTATACACTTGAACTTGATCTATAAACGTGTATTACTGTTAAGTTATAAGTGCTAATGCTATATGAAATTTTTAGTTCCCATAGAAATTGGTAACCCTTATCAACAAGTAGAATTTTGTATTATTTAATAGTTTTCTAATATAATAGCATATTGTAGATTGAAATACCTGTCATGTATTATAAATATCGGTAAACATGTTACACTAAAAATATTACTTATTTATAGCTATAGGACATTACAAGTAATAAATTATAAATTATTTTTATAGATATGTAAATAAAATTAAATAGATACTGAAATTCATTTATTTACAACGGTTTAGCATGTTTAATAAGTGCAAATACTACAATTAACTTACGGTACTACAGTATTAAATATAAAATTTCCGCATATATTATATAATAAATAATATGCGTAACTTATTTATTTATCAAAAACTTATTTATGAAATACTTTTTACAATATAACTATTGTTCTAGACTTTAGAATCTAAAGTATATAATATAATATTATCTAAAATAATGTATTTAAAAATATAGGTATGTTATAAATTGTAAAGTTTTATTAAAAGTATTATTAAGCGTTGTAATTGTACATAAATAATTTGCACATGGTGCATACTATACAATAAAAATCTTAATAAATTGCTCGATTTAAAAATATTTATATAATTTTGTCTAGATATTATAAAACAAAAAAAGCATGTAATATTGAATTTATAAAAATATATTTATCACTTAAAAATTACTTACAGTATTTTCCTAGTTACAAAAGATTTTTACAATTCTAGATTTAATTAGATTATTAAAAGTACCATTAGTAAATAAATTGATAAAAATATTGACAAAAGAAATTATTAAAAATATTTTTATTCAGAAACATTGGTTGTAGCTATATAAAAATAAAATCAAGATTAAACGCAATTATATAAAAAATAACTTATCTCGTGCAAATATAATATTTTCAATTAATTTTTAAATAACTTTCTGTACACTATTAAGCAATAAATTTCAAACAGTATTAAAATAATTTGCAATTTGGGATATCTTATTTAATTTAATTGAATATTTTGTATATAATTCTTTAAGGTCTCATGTGTAGGAGGTTGTTAGATATGCTAGAACATTTTATTATAGGGTTAAACACCATTCATTAATAAATTATTATATAATAAATTACATCTTAAAAGTTTAATTAAAAATATAATTACATTTACTTTATATAATATAAAGGGCATCATTAATTAATAAATCAAAACCAATAAAATATAAGTTTCATATAGCGGTTTCAACAAACTTTAATGAATAAAATAATAAAATACATAAAATTTAATAAACATTGTTATAATATAATAATTATTATTACATAAAAAAGGGAATTATATTAGCAATATTGGGCTTGAATTGTAAAATTAATTGTAGTGTTTTATCATGAATTATAAGTTTAAATTAATAAAATAATTACACATAGTCATTGCAATTTTGAGTTTACAATTAATAGTTAAAGCAAAATTAATAGTTACACTTTTTACACTACCATTAAATAATAAAAAGTTGTAATTATTCAGAATTTGGTTTTGGTTGTGTATTAGGATTAGAAACTCCACCAGAATTACCAGGATTACTTGTATTAGGTTGCGGTGGTTGGTAAGGGGGTGGTTGTTGACTTGGCACTTGAGGTTGAATAAATCCTTGGTGTAAATTAGGTGTCGGGTATTGAGGTGCTTGGAAGCCTTGGTTGGTATAACCTTGTTGAACTGGGTACTGATTTGAATAAATAGGTTGAGCAGTAAATGCTAACTGACCAGGGTTTGGTTGAGCGTGAATTATGACATTCTGTTGCTGTAGGCGCTGTCGTTGTTGTCTTTTTTTAATACAAATACCAATACAAATAGCTATTATAATGGGCAGTACGATGAATATCCAGACCCACGACCAGATGGGAACGCCATCATAGGTGCACTTCTGGCCGTTGGAGTAGTCGGCCGTATAGCCCGACTCGCAGAGACACGAACCAGAGGAACCACACTCTCGGTTGTAGTCGCCGTTTTGCCAGCATTTACTATCTGAATAGCAGCTAGCATATTTGCATTGTTTATCCGTATTTTGGTAATAATCTGGTTCACATTTACACGAGCCGTCCACACATACCGTATTGTAGTCCCCATTTTCCCAGCACTTACTATTTGAAGTGCAGCTAGCACGTTTGCATTGTTTTTCGCTGTTTTGGTAGTAGTTGGGCTCACACTTGCAATAACCCCCAACACATATGGTATTGTAGTCTCCATTTGTCCAGCACTTGCTATCGGTGGTACAGCTGGCAGATACACACAAGGACTGGCTATTTAGGTAATAATCAGGCTTACATTTACATGACCCGTCCACACATATGGTATAATAGTCGCTATTTTCCCAACACTTGCTATAGGTGGTACAGCTACTATAAACACATTTGTCGTTTGTATCGGCGTAATAGTTGGGTTTGCAATAACAGTACCCATTCCGGCAGACCTTGTTGTTAATTGAAGGGCAATCATCACAGTCATATGCAACTGGTGAATATAGACTGATATTTTTAGGACTAGTTGTAGGATCAGTATACACTGTAGTGATTAGAAATAGCTTTAACATAAATATACACAATAAATAACTTTTAAGTATCATGATCATTTTAAAAAAAATATTTTTTAACAACTAAAGAAAATAATACTGAAATTATTCTGTGGTTATCGTATTAAACCTCACTTATGTGTAAAGTGTAATGAATTTAATTCATTTATGTTATATGAATCATTTTGATATACAGTATTAAAAATAAGTATCCATAGAAAATCATATCTTTAATCAAATGGCATTTTTAATAATAGAGATTTTATCATTTTTGTATATTGCAACATTAGTTTGAAAAATAGTAATGTCAATAAAATCAGACCTCAACGCACATTAAGGTGTTGTATAATTTGTTACACATAATACTGTACTTACACTTGTTAGTTTATATAACTTATAGCGCAGTATTAATTAAAACCAAAAATATACACTATGTTGCTATTGAATGAAGCGATATAAAATTGATAAAAAATATTATACAGTTATAAATCTTAATTTCATAAAATTATTATTGCACTAA
>CAJPVJ010003208.1:0-11401 GCA_905397405.1 Oppiella nova
GGAAGTAGTTCTTGTGGTACTTCTGCGGGTTTTTCACCAAATAGTTCAGTTGTGTGGGCACCAGTAGGGCGGCGGTGGCGCCAAACTTGTTGATCGCCTCAAACACCTCGTCGTGCGTCTCATCGCAGGCGAGCACCAGTAGTGCGGCGCCGGCATCAATGGCCGAAAGCAGTGATCTCTGGCCACAGATGTGACAGAAACCGCAGTTCAGAAGGATGTCATCCGCAGTGAGTGGACACAACTCTTTGTGCGCAAACACAGCGACTGTCGACAAGTGATTACGGTTTGTGCGGCGGACAGCCTTAGGGCGACCCGTGGATCCACTGGTCATTACGTACGTGATGGTGGTGTCCAAGTCTGTGGGCACCGGGAGTTGTGTTTTGCGTGTGTCCGGGCGTGACATCTGGAGTATCTCTTCGACCGACAACTCGTTTTCGTATTTATTCAGTACTAGAGTCTTAAGGAATTGAATAGTTTTTTGTTAATAATAATTGTTATATAATGCTAATAATTACTAAACAAGTACTTTTATGTTATATTCAGAGCCAATTTTTGCCAACACTTCATAATTGGTTTGATCCAAAACTAAGACTTTGGGATTGATCTGCTCGATCAGATCCTGAAGTTCACCTAAAAATTATTTATATTTTTAATTTATTTATTAAAGTCTAGAAAAACTTTTTAAATTATAAACAAATTATTTTAACGTTTCTATAGAATATTACTGTATTTACATTCTAAGCTAAATAGTAATTAAATTAGTGTATCATAATTGTTATTAATAAAACACAAATACAATTAAAATTAAACAAGTAATGTGAATAAAAATAAATTTGTTACTGACGTAGTGTACTGTGGACAGGTATGGCAGTATAAATACCCGCCGCATATAATACACCAGTGATACCAATGGCGTGAATGTCTGAGTTTACGGTCACAAACAGTACCACATCTCCGGCACCGACACCGCACTCGTCCACCAGATATGCGGCAAAATTGAGTCCATAGTCCAGCACTTGTTGACGTGTAGTGTAGCGACCAGATGAGCCATCAATCTATGGGACAGTTGTATAAAAGTTATATAAAGTTATGTCAATACTTGAAGGGAACAGTGGTTATACATTGAATTATAGTTAGTCTTACAATTTGTATAGTCTTTGGTGACTGACTGAGCCGTTGGACCAGTAGTTGTGTCACAGACTGCGCGCTGAGCGCCTGTTGCTTGAGCTGCGATGCGATCACTTTTGATGACATTTTTTGCCACAAATTATAACTTGAAGTGAAAACTTTTTTGTCTGAAATTGTTTTATTGTTTTACTTTATATACTGTTTGACTCAATAGGGATTTTGTCAATTTGTCTAATTGGTCATAAAAGCACCTGAATGCTCGAATAAGGGAAGTCCTTATATAATTTACATGTAATCCTACCATAATATTCCCCAAGCAAATTATTAGATCATTATTACAGTTAAACTTATTTATATACTTCGATATGAATTTATTCCGTGTTACTATTTTATGTGTAGTTAGCAATATAGAATTTGTTTTATAGATAAAAATTGTATCTTTTAAGACAAGTCCTTGAATTAAAAATAAAACATTATTACATCATTATAATATTTTCGTGTTTTATATTTTTAACAATTTAATTAGAATATATTAAGAACATTTTTTATTTTATTTAGAATGTTCATGTTGCATCCATAACATTTTTATTTTAACTTAATTTTTCATTAATTGTGAACATGACAACAATATTATTCAAAATTAGGAATAACTTTGCGAAACTAATCAAATTAACAAAAATTAAATTTTGATTTATAAAATTAAAATAAGTAATATTAGATTATAGGTAGGATGACAGTGGGGCTATTATCTGTTTTGCTCATCATTTTATTTAATGTTATAATTGCTATTCAATAACATTGTTTAATTAATTCAGACGTCTGAAAAAACTGTCAATTCAATGCTAGATTTAAACTTTTTACAGCATTTGAATAATTAATTTTAAAAGTACTAATTTTACTTATTGCATAACATTTATAATTTAACGTCTATCAAAAAATAAGTATTTCATATACAAGTATTAATATATAATATTGGGTGTCCCATTGTATCAGTAGGATTTGTAAATTAAATAAAAAATATTTACAATTATATTTTACTAACAAAAACTATACCAAAATGTTGGAAATTTATTAAAATTTTATGTGCAATTCATAAAATATTCACCAAATGCCTACCCTGGTCATAATTTTAGTTTTACCGCATGCATGTCTGTTTTGCGTAATACCATAGTAAAACTACTGTACAACTGTCACCGAATGCTCGCATCAATGCTTTGTAGTCATAGCGCTCTAAGAAAATAACGATTTTTTGCATAAAAAACAGACATGCATGCAGTAAAACTATAATTATGACCAGGGTAGGCATTTGGTGAACATTTTATGAATCTCACATAAAATTTTAATAAATTTCCAACATTTTGGTATAGTTTTTGTTAGTAAAATATAATTGTAAATATTTTTAATTTAATTTACAAGTCGTACTGATACGATGGGACACCCAATATAAATGTTGGAAATTTATTAAAATTTTATGTGTAATTTATAAAATATTCACCAAATGCCTACCCTGGTCATAATTTTAGTTTTACCGCATGCATGTCTGTTTTGCGTAATACCATAGTAAAACTACTGTACAACTGTCACCGAATGCTCGCATCAATGCTTTGTAGTCATAGCGCTCTAAGAAAATAACGATTTTTTTGCATAAAAAACAGACATGCATGCAGTAAAACTATAATTATGACCAGGGTAGGCATTTGGTGAACATTTTATGAATCTCACATAAAATTTTAATAAATTTCCAACATTTTGGTATAGATTTTGTTAGTAAAATATAATTGTAAATATTTTAAATTTAATTTACAAATCCTACTGATACGATGGGACACCCAATATATGAAAAGAATATTATATACAAAATAAATCAATTCAACATTCATGTTTTAAATAACTTAATAATGAGGACTCACACTAATTACAAATAAAGTAGTTTAGTTGCACTAATACCGTATCATTGAGTAAATAATAATTAATTCAATATCTATGCTTTCTCTCAATACAATACAAATATGACTTAAATACAAACAACTGGCCGTATATGGCATGTCGTGTCGGGTACTTTAGCACTGGAGTCACACGACTATTATTTACGTATTTAAACAATTGGCGATTTTGTTGATGTTCATAATAATGAGTGTTTTTAATTTTATTAACACTTTTATGAAACATTGATTTGTATATAAATTCACACAAAAGAATAATTAGTGATAAAGAGATACCAGAAATGTGTAACAAATAGACATCAAACACATTGGCAAGGCTTAGGACATCGAAGTCATGCTTTTCTTTATTATCTCGATGAATAATCTCATGAATTTCAAACTTATTATTAAGTATTATATCTTTTAACCACTTGTCATATATTCCTGACTCTCGACACATTTTTACCCTAAAAGTAATATATATATAATCATGATTATCAAATTGTTTTACTAATCAAAACCTACATCTTATTTAAATGTGTAGAAATCCAATTATCAGACACACTGTTAATGAATAGAAAAGTTGGTTCTTCACCACCACTTTCATCCGATATATGCAATAAACTCATCAAATGTTGATTATTTGTTTTGTCTCGAGTCCGCATATTTTCAAAACGCTTGATGAGAAAAATTATGGACAACTTTGGATTCATTAAAACTAATGACCCATTCCTCAGACCTTTAATGATTTGTTTAATAAACTCATTCTCATATATATTAGCGTAGAGTATGATCCGGGGTCTGATAGCTTTGGCCACATCCGAGTCCACGAGCTCTACATAAGAGGCCATTGAACTGTCATTTCTCATCAAAATCTTCATATCTCTGCGTTCAGACAACTCCTCTAATGAGTCAATGAGATCCAACGGATCCGCTTTAATCATATGGTCCAAGAAGTATGAAGTGAATAATGTCGACAAAACCAGTGATACTATTAACCAAAAGCCGATAAATAGCTTTTGTTTAGATTTTCTCAAAAAATGTTGCATTGATTTTGCAAACAATGCGATGAAATAGTTAAACAAGTATTCATAAAATAAGTTAAAATTAGAAAATCCTTTCGATGAAAGTATAGACAATATAAATAATAAAACTGCTATAAAAATCCAAACTTCATATTTCATTGAGTCCATGTACTTGAATGGATAGAAAGTACCAGTTCCCACCCTGGCTATAAAACTGCCCACTTCCCAGTACCCAATACTGTCCGAACAATTATATGTGAGTCCAAATAGTTTTAAATTATCCTGGTACCGTATGAATGCACTGGCAGTGGACGGCCATAACACCATGTCTACATTGTCAGCCAATGATCCAACCAATTCATGGACAGTATTAGGAGTTGATTTGAATTTTAAGCTAAAATTAATTTAATAATACGTAAATAATATTTTAAAACTTAAAGCTCATAAACTTAAACTTAAAGTTACAGATAAATTAATTTTATATAAAATGTAAAATGCTAATAATTTACTATGATTTGTATAGTTTTGCCATTTCTACGATTAACATCACTAGTGGTCCACATATCTCATACACAGACGTATTATTTGTTGGACTTATAAAATAAGTAATTGATATTATGGCACTCGTGAAATTGACTAGGTAAAATACTTACAAATATGACAGGTATGGTATTCTCTGTATGGGTTGAATACTAAGGGTTCTGTTATCGATGATCTCATCCGACAACTTCATGAACTCATTATCCGTGAAAGTGAGACAATTGTTTGAAAGCATTTTATTTGTTAAACGAAATTGAAATGAAAAATATGAATAGACAAATTGATATAATATATATATGTAATATATATGTAAATAATATAATATATATTATATTTAAGTCTAATTGAATACACAGAGAGTGCAAGTTCACTTGTAAGATTAGTGCAAATTGCCTAACATTTATTATTTACAAATAATGTACATAATATAAATAATCATTATTCAGGTATAATACATATTAATGTAAACACATTGCACGCAAAATCAATATATTACTAAATAAGAAACGTTAATATTAAAGACTAATTAATTTTAATATTAATTAGTTAATATTAATTGAAATATTTAATAAGAAACTAATATTCATAACAGAGTACATAAAAATTGACTCATTTTCAAATCACAAGATTATGATAATTAATATTTTATAATGTATTCAATTAATATACCAAATGTTTTGTGGACATATCATTTAACCAAGTAAATAGATCTATAAAATGTCCTTTCTCAATGTAGTTCGTATATGGTTCACACTAATAGTAGTAATATTAAGTGCTATAGTCTAGCTTATTTATAATAAATATAAGACTCAAACACAAACAACTGGCCGTATACATATACACACAAAATCCCGAAAAACAAAATCCCGAATTCAAAATCCCGAAAAACGAAATCCCGAAATACATAATCCCGAAAATTATAATATCTATAAAAATAATTATTTTTACTTTTTGTAATGTAAAATTCATTGTTATTATTTAGTCTTACTTGACTTGTTATTATACACTGGTTATACACTAGTAAATCTCAGCCAATAATTATAATATTGAATATTTGAGGAGATATTTATTTACTAATATAACAATAACTAACTTTTAAATAATTATTCTAATAATATCAATGAATTTTACATTACAAAATGTATAAATAATTATTTTTATAGATATTATAATTTTCGGGATTATGAATTTCGGGATTTCGTTTTTCGGGATTTTGATGTACTTCCAGCCGTATAGGGTATGTCGTGTCGGATAATTCAATGTCATATACACTTGTTTAGTATGAAATTGTATTTCATTATCTGTAATGTTATTATATTTCTTATGAACAACTATTTTGTAAATAAATTCACACAAAAGTACGGTTAATGATAAAGATATACCAGAAAAGTACAATAAATAGACACCAAATACATTGTTAAGTGTTAACTCAGTGAAATCATGTTGTTCTTCATTTCCCTGATGAAATATCTCATGAATTTGACGTATATTATTAAATATTGTATCTTTTATCCACTTATTATATATTCCTGACTCTCGACTCATTTTAATCCTAAAAATAATCAAAACAATAATTATTAAAATTTTAACATTATATCCAATATTTACATTTTGTTTAAGCCTTTAGAAATCCAATTGTGAGACACACTGTTAATGAATACAAAATATGGTTCTTCACCACCACTTTCATCCGATATATGCATCAAATGTCTATCATTTGTTTTATCATTATTTTGGTTAATTGAAAAATAAATCAAATCAAAAATTAAGGATAACTTTTGATTAACCAAAGCAAATGAACCATTTCTTAAACCATTGAAAACATCGTCTATAAAACTATTTGTATCTAGACCACTGTAATATATGATTTGAGGTCTGATAGCTTTGGTCACATCCGAGTCCACGAGCTCTACATAAGAAGCCATTGAACTGTCATTTCTGATGAAAACTTTCATATCTTTGCGTTCAGACAACTCCTCTAATGAGTCGATCAGATCTATTGGAATCGCTTTCACCATAAAATCCAAGAGATATGCCGTAAATAGTGTCGAGAAAAACAAAGACGATATCAACCAAAAGCCAATAAATAGCTTTTGTTTAGATTTCTTCAAGAAATGTTGCATTGATTTTGCAAATAATGTGATAAAATAGTTAAACAAGTATTCATAAAATATGCTAAAATTTAGAAATCCTTTCGATGAGAGCATAGCTAATAAGAGTAGCAAAATGACAATAAAAATCCATACTTTATATCCTATAGAAGAGAGTAAAGCGAATTGATTTAAAGCACCGGCACTTTCCCTGGCCATGAAGCTGCCCACTTCCCAATAGCCAATGCTATCAGAGAAGTTTATTGATAGACCAGATAATTGTAAGTGCTCATGGTATCTTATGAACACACTGGCAGTTGTTGGCAATAATAATATATCTCCACTTTCAATGAATGAAACTGTCGTTTCTTGAACTGAATCAGGAATTGACTTGAATTTTATGCTAAAAATCAAATATTTATAAATTCATTGTAAGCATGATCAATTAACTTGGTTAAATAACAATAAAATAAAGTGTGTATTACTTAGTAACCGGACTTATGTTAAATGTTTATAAAATCAAAACTATTTATTGAAATCAAATTATATTTTAAACATAAAGTGAATAATATTCAACTAATAATTTCTATTATTCAAATGGAGCCAAAACACCTTTCCTCCCGACCTGCCGGAGCCGCTTTCTTAGGCTTCCCATAAGAGCCTTTCCATGCTCTTTAGCGATTGTTTTCGAGATATTATTCCAGATTAATTTAAATCCAGTGAGATTTTTAGGTGCATCTGGTCTCATAGACAGTCTGGCTTTACATAATGCCCAGTACTTTTCAATGGGACGGGCTTGTGGTACGTTTGGGGCATTCAGTTGTTTGGACACATAGGGAAGTTTAATACCATTGAAGTAGTTTTGAACATTGCATTCATAATGTATTGAAGCCATGTCTGGCCAAAATAGCGTTTTAGACATTATATGATGTTTTTTAATGAATGGAACCAATCTTTTAATAATACATTCCCTAAGATATTCATCGGCTTTAAGTGTACCACTTTTGATGAAAGGCTCCGAAACGTTTCCAAACTCATCCATTGCCTGCCAAACCAAGTATTGTTTGGGAAACTTTGGTTTACTTTTAAATCGGTGTTCATTTGGGACTTCATTTTTATCAATATAGTGGTAGAACTTATTGGATGGTATGTCTTTGGGATCGTGTGGTACATACGTCTCATCGTCTATAATGAGTACTCTTCCGACAGAACTTTCAGACAATTTACGGCAATTAGTTTTCGATCGTTTTGCCTGACTTTCGGTATATTTAGGGACTGTTTCGCATTTATTTGATTTAATACCCAATCGTTTCTTTATCTTCAGAACAGTCATCTTGTCTTTATTCAGTTCACTTGCGGTCTTTCGGACACTTTTTTGTTGTTTTAGTAACTTTTCTCTCACTTTATTTTCCAGTTTTATATTACTTTTTTTGCCAGGAATTGGTAGATAATTCACTCGACCTTTCCTTTCATATCTACTAATTATATCATATACTGTACTCTTTGATTGTCTTTCTTTAGCGAAATGACGGTATGTTTCACTTTTACTACAATTGACTATATTTCTATAAAAATGGATAACTCTATTAGCAAAGGCTTGTTTTTCAACCCTTTTCATGACACCGTACTCTTTGATTGTCTTTCTTTAGCGAAATGACGGTATGTTTCACTTTTACTACAATTGACTATATTTCTATAAAAATGGATAACTCTATTAGCAAAGGCTTGTTTTTCAACCCTTTTCATGACTTAAATATTGAAATATCACTAGAATTGTGATAATATTTTGATAACATATATAAAGAAGTCTTAATCGAACACTTGTTCAAAAACGACAATCATATATAGCGCGCGCGACGTAATAATTAAATTAGTCCGGTTACTAAGTAATACACACTTTATCTGATTGTAATGTAAGTTAATTACTATGATTTGTATAGTTTTGCCATTTCTACGATTAACTTCACAAGTGGTCCACATATTTCATAAATAGATTTATGATTTGTGAATCTAAAAAATAAAACTGATAGTATCATGATCCTATCACAATAAACAAGGTGAGTTGAGTAAAATACATACAAATACGATATGTAGGGCAATCTACGAAGTGGTTGAACCACAATGGTCCGGTTGTCTATTACCTCATCCGACAATTTCATAATCTCGTTATCAATAAAATTTATACAATTATTAAAAATCATTTTATTTGAAAACACAATAATAATCCAATTTTCTTAATTTATTTATGACTCATATATAGATAGGAATAAATGAAAATATTAAAAGTTACATTAATTAATCAAAGGGATTTATAGTATGTAGCGCATGTTTCATTATTCAATGTAAAATAAGATATGTAAAACTAGTAGCTTACTCTATTTAATATATTGATATTAATTTTTCTAGTACATTTTGTAAATAGAATTTTATACAATAATATGCAGTATATAAATATTATAAGTTATTTTAGCTTATTAAAAATACTGTATCATATTTGTTTTACACAAACATGCATTAGTACAAAAAAAGCAAATCATGATACGTGTTACAAATTAGACTTTAGTATAGCCAAATAACTGATCCGGCCCTAACCCGCGGGTGCCTTGAGCACTCTATCATTTACTCGCAAAATTATTTTAAAAATACATTGTTTTCTAATTTATAACATTTGTTGCAACTATTGTAACTAAAATTTAATTGATAAGACCCCAAATTTTAACTAAAATATCATTTAATGTTTTACTCACTTTTTCAATCAACAAAATGACAATAATAATAATAATATATCTGAGCAAAAATATGAAATGAGTCTCAAAAAATGCATTTAATCTTAATCTTACATGTCAAGTTCGAAAGCATTATTGAACCTTAAAATTAAAGAATTTTTTGGAGACTCATCTCATATTGCTATCTCAGATATTTATAAATAAAATATCTTTCAAATAATATAAACACATCAAAATAAACTAAAGCATACAATGTTTACAATATTAAATACGGTGGTGAGCATAAAACACAATATACAGGTTTTAATTAAATGTTTAGAAACTCAACCTCCCGTCCCACATAACCTTAAACCCGACAGGTTGTGAGCCCAGTTGCCCTGGTGGGAATCTATTTTGTACTAAAGTATAGATAGAGTATATTTATATAAATAAAAATAATATTTATGTATTATATTATAATTATTATTACATATTATCATATGATATATTGTACAATAGTAATGTACTGTAGTGTAAATATTTACCATACATATATTAAATACGGTACAGTATATTTGTTTGTAAAACTATTCTCAACAAATATTTTTATAAGGGATAAAACAATCTTTTAATATAAAATTATAGTACTGTACTGTATAATACTATTAGTATTATTACAATAAAATTAAAGAAAGGTTAAAAGGTTTCATATAATAAAAATCTCGCCAAAACTCTTTACACTAGATTATTAAAATTAAATCTATGTTAGGATTGAGCTAGAACAAAATAAATTTTTTGCAACTATTGTTTTAGCATTGCTTCAGATATAAACCCATTTCCACACAATGTGTCAAACTATTAGAGCCACGCAATCAAAGTTATTGACAATTATTTTGAACTCACAAAATATGTCTTACCGTTTGGCAATTAAATGGCCAAATGTATGTGTTTTAGGCACAGTATACGCGAGGTAACTGTACCCTCGCCTATCATCGGCCACAACCAGATTCAGTGACGGGTGTTCTGCCTTAATATTGCGCTCCATATATGAATCGATGAGATAAACAGCCTTTCCTCGCAACAGACCCTTCATTATCAGTATGTAATGGTTTACATTCAAACGTATGCTGGTCGGCGGTACGCAAGGCGGGGGAGGGGGGTCACAGGGGGGTCACAGATGGGGTCACAGGGGGATTCTATATACCGCTCTTTTTTTCCTCCGGAATCGCGGTTAATAAATCAATACAATTAATGTTTTAAATGAGTTTATTTAAAGTTTACTTAAAACTACCAAATAATGACGGCCCACATCAATTATAAATGAAGTAGTTTAGTTGCACTCATATAATTGAGTAAATGGAAATCAATTCAATATTTACCAGCATGCCTTCTCTCAATACAATACAAATTGGTCTTAAATACAAACAACTGGCCGTATATGGCATGTCGTGTCGGATGGTTTAGTACTGGATTCACACGACTATTATTTACGGTTTTAAACAATTGGCGATTTTGTTGTTGATGTTCATAATAATGAGTGTTTTTAATGTTATTAACACTTTTATGAAACATTAATTTGATTATAAATTCACACAAAAAAATAATCAGTGATAAAGAGATACCAGAAAAGTATAATAAATAGACACCAAATACATTGTTAAGTGTTAACACATGAAAGTCATGTTGTTCCTCATTCTCCTGATGAAATATCTCATGAATTTGACGTATATTATTAAATATTGTATCTTTTATCCACTTATTATATATTCCTGACTCTCGACTCATTTTAATCCTAAAAATAATCAAAACAATAATTATTAAAATTTTAACATTATATCCAATATTTACATTTTGTTTAAGCCTTTAGAAATCCAATTGTGAGACACACTGTTAATGAATACAAAATATGGTTCTTCACCACCACTTTCATCCGATATATGCATCAAATGTCTATCATTTGTTTTATCATTATTTTGGTTAATTGAAAAATA
>CAJPVJ010003209.1:0-11400 GCA_905397405.1 Oppiella nova
ATAATACAATGTCATCAAGAGATTTACAGTTAAATTGTTTAATGAATCAAAAATTCAAAAGTTATGGAAAAACTAAATACATGGCATTCAATGTGTTTACAATTAATCTGAAATTTTTGTTCACATTAATAGGTTCTGTCATAACATTCACTGTTATGTTAATTCAGTTGTTAAGTAGTAATTAATCAACCACAACAGTTTATCTATGTAATTTAATAATTTAACAAGTATGATAAAACAAATAACATAACAATTTATTTCATTTATAAGTTTAACATTAAATTAAAATTTCTAATAACATTGTTATTAAGTATACTGTACATGTATAATGTAATAATTAATTGAAAAATTTAATTTAATTTTATGCTTTATGTTAAATAAATAAAATTTTTGCTATTTGTTTTATAGATTAAATATAATTTAATAAAGTAGAAAAGTTCAAAGTTGCTTTCATTATTAATTGTTTACATTTATAATGGATAAACATTTTACCTTTCTAAAAACAATTTATTATGTTTATTAATTAAACCTATTGATTTTTCCATTTAACCATAATGAAATAAATGTTTGCACAATAATAAAAGTTAAACATAATATTAAAAATAACTTAAAGTAAATAATTGCCGCATATATTTATAAGCAAACTGCACAAGTAATTGATTTGATCAAGTGAATAGTATTATATTTCATATAAGGTTGAAAAAAATAAATCAAATTTTCTTTAATTAAATTGTAAAATCACTAAAAAGAGTAATGAAGTCATTATTATATCCGTCATGAAGTCATTATATTATTATATCAAATTATAGGAATACTGTTATTAAATATCCATGTATAATGTATTACCTGTAATTAATTGAAAAATTAAATAAAATTTTATTCTTCATGTTAATTATATTAAAATTGTTACAATTTGTTTTATTATTAAATAAAATTCCATTAAATAAAGTAGAAAAAGTACATAGCTTTCATTATTAATTGTTTACATTTATAATGGATAAATATTTCATTTTTCAAAAAGCAATTTATTATATTTATTGATTTAACCTATTGATATTTCCGTTTAACCATAGTGAAATAAATGTTTTCATAATAATATAAGTTAAACATAATATTACAAATAGCTTTTACAGCAAATAATTTCCATATATAAGCAAACTTAACAAGTAATTTATTTGATCAAGTGAATATTATTATATTTCTTATAAGGTTTAAATACAATTATTGAAAAATCTTTTTAAATTGTAAAATCATTGAAAAGAGTAATGAAGTCATTATTATATCCGTTTTCATTCATAATTTTCTTAATGAGTTACGATATCTCTAATAAAACTTGTGTTACAAATAAACTGAATTACAAAAGACTTTTACAATATTTCAATAAACTAATGATTAGTATTGCAATTGTTTATAGCTATGGGATGGCAGTACATATGATTGCTAAAACTAGTAATTTAAAAGAAAGTCTATTTTACATATCATCTGTCATTAAACTAACAATTATTACGATTAGTTTAATATACTTTGAAGTAAATGTGGCTCACATTAGAAAACTTATTGTAAATATTACTGAAAATATGGCTGATTATGAATTAAACAAAATGAGGGTTTGCTCCAAAATATTGACATTTATTTGGTGCATATTCCTGGTAATCTCTTTGGCCATTAATACCTCTTATCATATCTATTGGGGACTTCATTTTGACCTAATCCGGTCCATCTTATGGCAGATCTATTTGTACGGTTGGATAAAAGCCATACCTCTGCTGTTAATACACACCTGTTATGCCGTATATCTCATCGAAAAGAGACTATTAATTAGAGACACAAATCATGTTAATTATGAAAGCCTTAAACAAAAGCTACTAATTATTGAAAAACACAAAGCATCTATAAATGATGTACTAGGTATTTTCCCGTTTCTATGGTTTAGTGAGTTATTTCTATCGACATGTTTGCGATTAACTCAGATTTGTTTAACAAATCCCAATTTATATCAATTTTATCGTAAGTTTTTCACGGGATCTCATGAATATCTGTATCTTTGTATTCTTAATGTAATGTATTTATTAGCGATTAATTATTTTCAAACTCATAGACCAACTGTTTATGAATTAGAAATACTTTATGAGAAATATTATAATACAATGACTTCAAGAGACTTACAGTTATATTGTTTGATGAATCAAAAACTCAAAAGATATGTCAAAACCAAATACATGGCATTCAATGTGTTTGAAATTAATTTGAAATTTTTGTTCATATTTTTAGGTTCTGTCATAACATTCACTGTTATGTTAATTCAGTTGTTACATGATAATTAACTAAATATGTTCAATAAGTTGTCATCCATAGTATAAATCTGTACACTGGGTATTCTATGTTACAAAATTATTTATAATTATATTCTTTACAAAAAAATTAATTTAATATTTTTGTGACAAAAGTTGTTGTCTATTTCATGTGATGATTAATGACAATGTTTACCAGTTTAGTGAATTATTTAATTGAGTTGATTACTATTTTTTTAATTAATTGATTGTGCATACTGAATTTAAATTGTTGATCAGTGTTGTTTGACATTTATATTGTATAAAACACTTATCACTACAACTCGTATTAATATTTCTAAAATACAAATTTAAAAATTATTTTTCAAAATATATTTATTGTCATGGATAAACCTAGTTTATTTCCAAACTATATCTTTCTGGTTATGGGTTTTAATTTATTTCGTAACAATTATAATAAAAAGTTAATTCACAAATTATTTCAATATTTTTTAAAATCTTTATTTTATGTAACTATTTTGATGCTCACATACTTACCGATTATCATTATTACTAAATATAAGTTAATAAGCGATAGATTATTTTGGGCATCTGTGTTTAGTAAAATATTATTTATATTCATATATTATATTTGTTTTGAGATAAATGCCCGACAAATCCGGACACTAATCATAAAAATCACGGCATGTATGACACCGACTAAAAAACAACAACTCAATATGTGCTCAAAAGTGATGACTATTGCTTGGTTTACCTTGCTCACATTTATAATGATTTTAAAGCTAGCACATGAAATTCATTTAGAAATTACATTTATTTTCATTGATACCTTACTAGTATCATTCACGGCATATGGACTCATGATAGCCATAACAATGCTATTAATACACACCTGTTATGCCGTTTATATCTTAGAAAAAAGACTATTAATTAAAAACATAAGTCATGTTACCTATGAAAACTTGAAATATAATCTCGTAATCATCTCATCATTCAAAGAGACAATTAACAAGATTTTGGGAATATTTCCATTTCTAATGTTTTGTGAATTATTTTCATCAACATGTTTGCGATTAACAAGTATTTGTATATCAAATGTAAATGAATACAACTCATCATCCAAGAAATTACTTGAATACATAGTTATCTGTCTCATAGATATATCGTATATATTGATAGTCAATTATTTTCAGACTCATAGCCCGACTGTTAATGAGTTACAAATGTTTTATGAAAAGTATAACAATTCAATGAATGCAAAAGATTTGCAATTAAAACTAGTAATTATCCAACATATCCTAACATATGCCAAAATTAAATACATGGCATTCAATATATTTAAAATTAATTTAAAATTTTTATTTTCATTTATTAATGCCGGTATTACATTTACCGTTATGTTTGTACAGCTATTAAACAAATGATTTTTTGGGAAATATGTTACTATTATATTAACAAATTTTTATTTGATGTATGTAATTTAATATAACATTAGCATATTAAATATAATGTATCATATGGTGTAAATGTAGGAATATTAAATTTATTTCTTATAATACTTTACAAAATGCACGACATTGTTGCATAAATTGCCAAGAACATTGAATTAAAACTCGTGTCTATAGCTAATTAATTTAGTAATTGCTAATTGGACTCATATTGTGTAAATAATCCATAATAAAATTATCATTAAATAATAAAAAAATTATAATAAAAAGTTAATTCACAAATTATTTCAATATATTTTCAAAGCTATATTTTATGTAACTATTTTGAGATATATGTTACAAAAATCAAGACACTTATATTACTTGATACTTTTTACATTTTTACAAATCAATTTTCACCACAACTCGTATTAATATTTATAAAATTAAAATTAAATTATTATACTACAAAAATATATAAATTATTGTTATGGATAAACCTAGATTATGTCCAAACTATATACTTTATAATAACTTTATATTATTAATATGCATTAAAGTAATTAATAAATTTAAAATTAATTTATGATGAAAATATTTATTATCTATTGATTGTAAATAATGTGAACTCTATTATCGGGAATATATCGACGATATTGAGTATAAACCCAAACCCAGAATCGACTCTCAATTATCCAAATAAATTAATTTTAAATTTATTAATTACTTTAATGCATATTAATAATATAAAGTTATTATAAAGTATAAAAATGCTAATAATTTTAAGTAATACCTTAAAAATGTAAGTTATATGAGACGAATTAAGTTTATATCTGACAAATTGGCACCACAACCTACCAAACAGTCCTCCAATATATGACATATAGTCCGTCAAAGACAGCACCGGTTCCTCCCGATAGACAAACACCGGTTGACTGGTGTCCCAAACTATAGTCGATTCTACGATTAATGACTCTTCGGTGCGATTGGGACTCAATTGATGCCAAAATTCATTACCAATTTGTGTATCACTTGTAATGACTCTCGAGTTGTACTCAATGGTGAGACAGTCTTTCGGACAATAATTAACACATTTTTGTTGAATTCTATTGACACCTAAATCCTCATTAATTGTTAGGTTTTGATATGTATAATAACAAAACCTGTGCTCAGAGTTAGTGTCGAAATCTAATTCATGTAAAAGTCTATCAATAAAAAGTGGAAAACAATGATAGCGTTGTTTCCAATAATATCCGACACATCGACGCATACACTGTGTGTGAGATGTCGATCGAAAGGGTTGATCGCCAGCACTATCCGCATAATAACTACAGTTCCCGTGTGGGGCCGTTAAACTCGTTTTAACTGTTTTCTGTAAAATGATCGTCTCATTCATAGGATTCATATAATTTATTGGATTATCTATGGCGTTCTCCATGGTATATATCGTATGGGAATTGAAATGTAAATCAAACAGTTTAGATCCAAAGGCAGTCATTTTAAAGTTATACAAAATCCCAAATATTTTGTTCACATTTGATTCAATACTCACTGAACTCATAAATGCCTTGCTCATTTTTATTGTAACACATAGATATATGTGTCCAAAATACCGATGGGAATAACGACTTTTAGTAATTTTAAAGTTTGTGATGTTGTAATCAAATGTATCGCCACCAATACGCATGTTATTTAAATTTAACCCTGACGTATTTAGTAGATAATCGGGAGTTGTGTTAAATGTGCATGTTTGTAGGGTATCAATTATGTATGGATTTGTATCGCATTTGAATTTGTCTAATGATAAACGATCTTGAAACAAAAATGTTACAAAAGGGTAATTATTATCGGTTTGGTAGGTTGTGGTGCCAATTGTGGTAATTGTATGAAAGCTGAAATATTTCACAGATATGTCGTATAACTGATGTATAAGTAATACCGTTAATAATGCGGTGAATATGTGCTGAAAGTAATTAGAAATATTTTAACCTCATTATAAATGCTAATAATTTTAAGTAATACCTTAAAAATGTAAGTTATATGAGACGAATTAAGTTTATATCTGACAAATTTATTAAATGTATTCATAATACGAGTATTATTAACGTATATTTCGCAATATGTAATGACATCCTGTAGTAAACCAATGAAACTGATTCCGTGCCATAGATTTAATATGTTGGCTATACTTATGATTAATGTAATGATAGTATTTAGTGCCGAGTATTTGATTAAAATATAAAAGTCCCCGTTTAAATGAAAATAGTAATTGTTATAAAGTGCAATAAAAGCAGGTACACTATCAATATGATAAATAAATAGATCTTCAAGGCATTGTACTGGGCATTTATTTTGACAGGTATGATATATCTCCTTGTTAGTATCATTATATTTATTAATATAATAATCTGAACAAAATGTGACATTAGGCTCAATATAGCCATCATTCAATTGAATGGTTAATAGACTGTTGTATTTGGGAATACATTTGAATCGATTCTCGTATTCATTTCGATAGCATTTGTTTAGACAATGAAATTGTGTTTCGTTTCCCCAATACTCGTAACACTGAGTGTCGTATGGTTTTGGCAGTCGTTTCAATGAATATCTCATTATTTTCATAAACGTATCCACATTTTGTGGATTATCTTTGAATTCAATGACATTATCACTCATTACTGGCAATGAATTCTGTGAATGCATTATAAATTTCATTTTCAAATATGAAACTTTATAATTACCAAGGTTTTTATTATGGTCACGAGCTAATTCCTCTTGAAATAATACATTATATTTATATTCATTATATTTGCCATTATATCGGAAATCCGATAAAAATGTGTGACAAATACCGAAAGGAGATATAATATTAAGTGTTACCTTGGCACTGTTACAATATGAGTTCTCATGTTTAACGCTACATAAAACTCTGCTTGAATAAAATTCCAATTCATCGTTAGCCCATTTTCTATAATCATCTTTACTTCGAAGAATACGACTTTTAAATTGATCGTGGTTAGTTACGTTCAAATATCTATTATACATGCCATTAAATATCTGTCTATCACCAATATTGAAACGATTATAAAAATAATATTTAAGTATAGTATACGCGTAAGTGTGCAGGGAATATTTCAATTCGGTCTTGTTTATATTGGTAATTGAATATTGATTATCATGGTGAAATTCATGATCAATGAAATAGTCTCTAATGTAGGGATTAAACAAAATGTCGTCAAAAGTGTTTTCATAGCATAAAGTGATGGCCGGAAGTGATTGCAGAGAAATCTTGTAATTATTTTTAGGGTCTTTGTATTCAATGAAGGAAATGGAGGTTTGGGTCGAGTATTGCAGGTAATCGTGGATTAAGGCAAAGATTTGGAGACATATTATGGGAAATATAATTAATTTTGTGATTTGTTTCCATTTAATAGTTAATAACTTATCGATTATACTTTTGATGTATTTCTTGAACTTATTATATATTCTCTTAAAGTTAATTAAAACATAAATGTCCAGGAAATATGTCAGTTTTACTACAATGAGTCTAATGATAGCACTGGTATCTATGAATGAAATCCCAAACCATAAACCTATGAGTCCTCCGATGTTTGACATGAATTGAATGAAAAGAATCTTTTTCTCTGATTTGTAGTAAAATTCTTGAGATCTTTTAAATTCAATCCTAATTTTGCTGTCATTTTGTGCCGAATATGTGTTGTCTTCCAATTCCAACGAATAGTACTTTTGCTCACAATTTTCAACACATTTTTCTTTACAATACTTTTTAATAACAGAATATTCGGTATAATTAGTGTTCATATTGTGATCACATATTCTATACTGTGTTTGACTCGCATTCATAAGAATAAACTCTTCATTGATGTAAGGATTGGGTAAACATTTCAATGTTTTGTTGTATTGTTTTTCAATGCAATTCGTTAAACAATTCTTACGACTGTTTACAAGATCTGAAATTTAATTTAAGTTTTATTTTTACAATTTGTGGATCCATTTAAAAATTATTTTTTAAATATAAATACCTTTTTGTTTGCATTCATTCATATAAGGCGTGGAAATGAGATGGAAATGAGTGGTCATTATATTCAGTCTCGCATTCAATCCAATTCTCGTCGTCTGAATCGATGTCTCCTTCGTTGCCATCAATGGATCAGTCATTGGACTCACGAAGAAATACATCGGAAAATAGTTGTCTACATATAATCTTGGTAATTTGTAGTTATTTTTCCAAAACATATTATGCAAATCCGTCTCAAAAAAGCCATTCATGAGAATGTTTTGTTGCGTTTCATAATTGATGTCCAATTGAATGAAGTCGTCGTCAATGAGATAATAGTTATCATTATTTGTATAGAAATACGTGAAACATATTCCGAAGTCTAAATCGATAAGTTATTAACTATTAAATGGAAACAAATCACAAAATTAATTATATTTCCCATAATAGTCTCCAAAACGGCATAACTTTGCGAACAATCAGTCATTACTTGAGACTCACTATTATTATTGCTGTGTTTTGTATGAAATCTCCCTGAACACTTTATTAATTCACTGGCTTTTATAGTTAACTTATATAATTCATTAATTGTAAAGTTGGCTAACATTTTATCTTTATATTGAATATAATATTTATTTGAATAATAATTATATGCATTGGGCAATGAATTACATTGCTCAATAATTTCATTTTTACGATTCGGATTTTTATATATTGGTATTAACAAGTCTATGCAATCATTAAATGAATTATTTGACATATCTTTTACATATTCTGTATTCATATCTAATGTAAGATTAAAATATTGATTAATACGGGTCTTATCAAAAAGTACATCCCTTTCCGTACATATAGTAATCGGCGGTAAATCCAGTCTTTCCGATGGTTTAACACTCAGTCGATAAACATATGGATAACTGAAGTACTCTTTTGTCACTTCTATTGCCATCAGGAATAACATTAAAAAACACAACACTTTTACTATGAATTTCATATAATTAATATAATTATTGTATTTTTGTTTCACTCTTTTAAATTTTGCAATTATTTTTTTAAAACAAGATTCTATGCTTAAAAAAATTGTTATTAAATTGCTTATTAAACATACACATTTTGGCGCCATTTCATAGAATATATATTTTAAACTTTGTTAAATACAATTTGAATTAAGATAATGATTAAAACTACAGTATTACAGTACTACAGTAGAGTACTACAATACTACTATACAGCACTATCATATCTATACTATGTACTATAATAGCATATTCTACTATTAGACTGTATTATACAGTATATTAATTATGAGATTATAAATAATTTAATTGTTTATGCCAAATAATATTACACATAGGCTGACACCAAGGATAATATTTTTATAAATAATAAATTGATTATATGTTTCACTATATTTTACAGAAAAAATATTAATTATATTAATATTAAAAATATTAATCTCATATAATTAGGACATTACATTCCTGTTTTTTCTGGTATTTCTTGTTTTAGGTTTTAATTAATTTTTTGTAAGTTTAGTTATTAAAAAATACAATTTTGTCACTACCATTGTGCAATGTATAAATATCATGCTACTTTCAATACCATATAATAACTAGCATTGTATGTTAAAAGATATTCTTTATGTCTGACAATGCGTTCCTTGCAAGTGTTATTCAGGTAATTAAATTAATTAAACTGGATTATACTCGTATGGTATGGTATAATAGGACTGTCCAGGTCCGGTAATCTAGCGGAATGTCCAAGGTGTCCAAATCTGTGATTATATCGGTCGACGTGCTATAAATTTTTGCTATAAAAGCCTATTAAACTACTCATTTTATACGAATCAGAGTTTCAATACCATGAATGAGTGTATTTCACAGCAAAAAGTATAGAGTTTGTATAGCGCCTCGACCGATATAATCACCGATTTGGACACCTAAGACATTCCGCTAGATTACGTGACCTGGGCAGTCCTATTATACCATACCATACGAGTATAATTCACTCGGTTTTAATTGCAATTAGCGTGAACACTTGCCGTTCTTGCATTGTGAGTCTAGAAATGTAAACTTCACTACCTAGGTCATTTAGGCCACTTTCCTGCCTTTTATGTTACGTTAAATAAATGTCCTATTTTTATATAACCTTGGTCAACTTATTTATTTCCTAAATCTAAATCTAATGGTAACGATCATAATAAAAAGTTAATTCACAAATTATTTAAATATTTTTTAAAGCTTTATTTTATGATACTATGTTACTACTACTATACACATATTTGCGATTAATACTCAATTATCAGTAATTAATAATAATTTTTGTTTTATGCCTGTAATATGAAATTACGATATTAAATATAACGTATCATATTGCGTAATTGTAGTACTATTTTTATTAATAAAATTTTACAAATTACACGATATTTTTGTTAAAATTACCAATAACATTTATATTAAAAATCGTGTCTACGACTAACTACTGCCTAATAACGTTAAATGCTAATTGGATTCATATTATGTAAATAATCTATATTAATCTTAAATAAAATAATATAATATATTTTATGTATATTTGTATATTTAATGGCAAACCCTATCCTATGTGACGACTGTAGCGTCCGTTTGCGTGGATGTGTCGGACAATAGGCTTCACTCGCGAATCAAAAGCTATGCAAACGTTACGATCGATTCGTGTGGTATTGGAAGACAATCACAGCTCACGAGTGATCACTGCTTCCGATGGCACCAAAGGGTCGCACATATGGCTCATGTCCACCAGGGATGGGATGCCAGCGTCGGACAAATGCCGTGGACTGCCATCATAGGGGTCGCGTATAGTAACGGAAAGTAAATTGTGACTCATTTAAAAATATGTCCATTCCCGAGCACCTGTACTCATGCTTTATTTGTAAAATTATAGCCAACGTAGAGCCAGTGGAGTTATATTGAATAATAAATGGATACTAACCGTTGCGCACGCTTTACAGTGAGATGTCAATTTTTATTAGCAAGCTAGTCTTATTCAAACATGAAAAATACATTTTTAAACATTTTTATTAATCTCGATTAAATAAGTTTTGCTGAATTTTATTAACATAGCACTCGTTGACATTTAAATCTATGCTGGCAATGAATATATTAATTTTGATAATCTATATCTAGGTGTAGAAAAAACTGCACCGTTACCAGGGTAGTCGTATTTCCGGCTATACTTAATAATACGGTGTTGACAAAGTATTACGAGGCGGGCAGTTGGCACCCAATGCCCGCCTATATAACATCCAAAACTTACGTAGACGTCGACATCGGACTCATTAAACTAAAGGAAAGTATGGACTTTAATGTCGACCCTACCGGTGCTTTCTGTCGAATAAACGCCATTTGTCTGCCGGAGTATAACATATACAACACTCACGAGGAATACGCGGTGTTCAGTGGTTACGGAGCCCTAACCTCCCAGGACTTCAACCCTAAGTGGCAGTTGAAAACTGGTTGGACAAAGATTTTGGCACATATTAACCCGAGTAAGGGTGGGACGGGAGCTATTGCCGCTAAAAGGACACCCCTTTATAAAGGGGCAGTTGGGTGTGGGGTTAGGACTTAATTATTATGCGATTAAACAGTTATTAATCTATTATTGTATTAATAGGGCGATAGCGGGG
>CAJPVJ010003210.1:0-11400 GCA_905397405.1 Oppiella nova
ATACCTCAGATGTTTATAAACTTAGTTAATACTGAAAATTACTTCTTTTCAAAGTCTCATCTCCCGTTCCCCTCAACGGTTCGACACTTATATTAATTTAGTTTCGCTTTTCTCAGAGATTAGAAACTTCTAAATGAGTCGCCTTTAGGCCTGAATCTCATGAGTAGACTAATAAAAAAAAGTAGAGAAAAAAATTTTGGGCATATTTTTAATAAAACTCTCGTCTCAACCCTCACTTTACCCATACTTATAGTTAAATAACAAGAATTTATTCCTTAAATTTGCAATTTTTATTCAACCACTCGTTTGACAGCAACGGCTCGCACTCTAATAGACACTAACTATTCATTATATTCTCAAATTTTCGGCCAAAATCTAAGCAATAATTACTTATTCTTATATAAATGTAAATCAGTGTATATTATGTATGAGTGCTAATCGGGCGGAGCTGTCGAGGCAGAAAAGGTGGTCTAAAATATGTTTCATATATTCAATGTGTTATACGATAGCCAGAAAGAAAGTCAGAGAGAGAGAGAGAGAGAGCCATGAATTGGTGCCTCCAATACAGACACCATAGGAGACCACCGACGATGCGAGTCATATAATTAGATTAGTTTAGGTCTCCGGCAGTAGACTAAAGAATATACACTTTGAGAGGCGAAGCCACCGATGCCTTTGAAGAGATCGGACACTCCATGGATGCCAAGGATATGATGAGTGAATACAAGATCGGAGAGTTGTGTTCGAGTGATAAGACAAAGATGACCGCAATTGGCAAGAAGTACACCGACTCTACACCGACTGTCCCATCGGGTTATAGTAGAGGTTGGAAGTCGTGGGCCCTACCCCTCGGCTTTGCTGTATTCGCCAGCTTTATGTATACCTTTTGTTTGAATTATTCTGCTTTTGAATTATGAATTTTGTTCAATCGTATGATGTCTACAATTAAAAGTGTTGCCAATTCCTTGAATATTCATTTATCGAGAATTGTTGAATTTAATTGTAAAATGTGTTCAATGCTATAAATGAAACACTATAATGTGAAATGTAATTTTTATTAAAATCTTATAAGGTTTATTGTTAAAAACCAAAATATTCTTTTGCTTGTCAAATAATTAGCATAGAATACAATCATCAATTGGCCCAAGGTGCAATTGTAATGGCAAGTATAATCTTTAATGATATTACTTAAATAAATATCTATAACCTCTTGAAGTGCAATCATCCTCGTAACCAATTATAATAAAATCATTATTTCCACTCATATTCAATTCAAACATTAATATCAGTCTATTTTAGGAAAATTGATTTCATGTATTTCAATATATTAGATGATTACTATTTACACAATAGCATAGAACCACTTTTAAGTGTCATTATGAATTTATATTTTAATGTAAATGAGTAAATAAACACTTGTATATCATTTGTTTACAGACTATAAACACCTAATTCAGTGACAAGTGAGACAAAACAATTTTTAATTGGAAATATTTATATTCATGAAATATCAGGAGTACTTTAAAAACTCCATGAAATTCATAGCCATAGCAAATATAAAATCATCACGCTCAATTCTAGTGGATAGTTTAAGGATTATTTATATCCATGAATAAATTGATTAGAGATTTTTTGATATAAAAATTAAGTTTTCCACATATTTATTCATATATACTGAATGAAAATGCAATTTAATATAATCCTTGATAATAGGGTTTTGTATATTTAATTACAATATAAGAAACAAAACTTTGATTCTGTTTTTCCGCTTTAATTAACTTTGCGTTTGAGATCCAAATCTTATACCAAATAAAGACAAAACAAATGTATGGAAAGGTACTCCTAATTGTAAAACACGTCACATATATCTGAAGGGAAATCATATTTCATATGTAATCGCATGTAAAATATTAATTACATTTGAAACCTTAATTGTGTTTAAAATATTTATCAAATAATTTATTTATTTTGCAAATTTTTAAACATTTTTAATATGAAATTAGTTTTACTTTAAAATATCGGATATTATGTATGGCTTTAAATGTTGGTTTCTTATCTCACATAAGATTACACATAACTTGTGATAATAGATCAGTGAATATATACTCTGTATATGGGATGAAAGTGGATGTGAGAGGACAGCCCTATCCTATCCTGACATCCCTTAAACGGTAAGACGTCTCGTGTTTTTTGTTGTTATTAATGACCGAAAGACTGATTACACTATTTTTCTGCACTTATATATCGTTAAAATAAGATAATTTTCGTTTTTAATTAATTACATTTCTTACACGTTATGTAAAGCATAACAAAAAATTACTAATATATGCGAAATAAAAGCGCTTTTTGTGTTGAGTTTTATTTATATTTCACGACAAACTCCGGTCCGACGATAGAAATAACACTTTTATATGACTTTATTAGTAATACAAACAAATCTTACATAAAGAATATATTGATATAATATTTGAATAATAAAAGAAAAAAGTATTTATAAAAATGCAATCCATTGCCAAACAAACTATAAAAGATTAATAATGAAGGAATAAAATAACAAAAAGTTTTTTAACCTCAAGTTTGTTATCTGTTTTTAGCTCTTCCTATAAAAGACAAGCAAAAGAGAGATGTTTTAAAAAATTAATTTTAAAAAACTATTTCAAAAATTCTTTTGCTTTTCTTTTTTCCCATTTTTATATAACACTCGTTACATGAATTCAATTATAAATTTCCACATCATTTGGCTATTTATTATGCAAATGAAGTGCTCTCTCTCTCTCTCTCTCTCTCTCTCTCTCTGGGCTTTTTTGAGTCTATAATTTCTTAATTGAATTAAATTTTTTAATTAAAAAAACTCTAAATAATTTATTTTATTTTTATCGTAAATTTAATCCAATATAAACCCGAGTATTGGGTGAGTATAGCGTAGAAGTGCACTAAAATCAGCGTTGAATTGCTAATCCAGTATTTGGATTACTAGAGATGAAAATCAAACACAATTTCAATCGCAACCAACAGTCATATTAATACAATAATAACATTACGAATGCAAATATATATCCAATATAACTGTATTGAGAGGTGCCGTGAGATTCGGGTCCAATCGCACGGGTAGTATATTTACTATACTTACTGTACACTATTGAAATCTAACGGTTACTTTCCTCCGGCCCTTACAATCGTAATAAAACAAAATATTAATCAAAATAAGAGCTAAACATACGTTTAAAATCATATATACAGTGAAATATTGCATAATAAATACGGGCTTAACGTATAGCTACACAACTGATTGGCACTGAAATGGTGAGGCACTGAGGGTCTCAATGGGTCTCTCAATAGATGAGATACAAAGTGTATATTCTTTAGTCTACTGCCGGAGACCTAAACTAATCTAATTATATGACTCGCATCGTCGGTGGTCTCCTATGGTGTCTGTATTGGAGGCACCAATTCATGGCTCTCTCTCTCTCTCTCGCTCTCTCTCTCTCTCTCTCTCTCTCTCTCTCTGACTTTCTTTCTGGCTATCGTATAACACATTGAATATATGAAACATATTTGAGACCACCTTTTCTGCATCGACAGCTCCGCCCGATTAGCACTCATACATAATATACACTGATTTACATTTATATAAGAATAAGTAATTATTGCTTACATTTTGGCCGAAAATTTGAGAATATAATGAATAGTTAGTGTCTATTAGAGTGCTGTCAAACGAGTGGTTGAATAAAAATTGCAAATTTAAGGAATAAATTCTTGTTATTTAACTATAAGTATGGGTAAAGTGAGGGTTGAGACGAGAGTTTTATTAAAAATATGCCCAAATTTTTTTCTCTACTTTTTTTTATTAGTCTACTCATGAGATTCAGGCCTAAAGGCGACTCATTTAGATGTTTCTAATCTCTGAGAAAAGCGAAACTAAATTAATATAAGTGTCGAACCGTTGAGGGGAACGGGAGATGAGACTTTGAAAAGAAGTAATTTTCAGTATTAACTAAGTTTATAAACATCTGAGGTATGGGTGAGAGAGAGAGAGGATTTTGTTGAGATATACATCTTAGCGAACTTAAGATTGATTTTAGTTGAGGTAGTGTTGAAAATAAGTGGATTAATTGAATTCTCTTAATTCATTGCACTTTTTCCATCAATGATATCATCTTTTTGTATGCATTTAGTAAATCAATCATCAAAATAAGGTCGACATCAGTGAGTCTATGTCTAGTCATATGTTTTCTAACAAATTATTGAAAGTTATTATATTTTGCTCTAATTGTATACAAAACTACAATTTATTGATTGCAAAATTGTGTGTATCTATTTGTGTCTAAAAGTACACTTAAATTTATTTAATTAATAATTAAAAAGAGTACATCTGATGTAAACAGTAATATCAATCATAGTATGCCTGCTGAGTTTCATAACGAATGAATGTATTCACTAATCATTAATACATTTGTGTTGATTTCAGTTGACATTCATTAGTATTATTAATGTCGAGTGAATGGAGAGCGTGAGTGAATTGAGGCTCATTTATTGGTCTGACTTTGATTGCAATCCAATATCAATATAATTCACTATTTCTCTCATTTAACTCTATCTTATCTACTAATTAGGTCTCTATTTGTTGTGACTTTTGCGGAGACATCGCATACCAGTGTATGACTTCTGGAGTGCCAGTCACTCGAGTCCATACACTTTGGTGTAAGTAATCTCTGCATTCATTTGTTAACTCTATAACAGATATAACTCCGAAGAAAGTCTAATGTCATTAAAGTTTATGATAGAGAGAAAGAGAGAGAGTGGAAAAGGTTTGCAAAATAATTGATTAAAAATAGGAGAGAGAGTATATTAAAATAGTTTTGAGCGCCGATTGTCTATACAATAGTGTTTGTGTTGTCCATACAATTGATGGCAATAGAGTACTAATGGGTTTGTCTGACACTAACAACTCTGGTGTACAATATTTACATGTATTCACGGAATGAGAGGGACATAAGCGCTGACACAATCGCATCACAATCTGGACTCTAATGTAATGTCTGGTAATTGGCATTCTTTAGACCAAATACATCCACAACACATCCAAACACACAAAAGGGTCTCTCATTTATTGTGACTCCAATACCACTCACAACATAGCATTCTCTCTCTCTCTCTCTCTCTCTCGAAATACCATTTTCTCTCTCAATTCTGGAGTGCATTTCGGGTTTGTGTTAAATAATGCGTGTCTCTGCCCGTACTCTCACTACTGCCAGCCCTGTGTCCAGTCGTTTGCCTGTAAATGCATTTCTGTAATAATTTCTCCCAAAAAACATAGACTTAACACAACGAACACTCATTATATGTATTATTATTGCTATGAAACGAATTTAACTCAAATCTCTCTCTCTCTCTCTCTCTCTCTCTCTCTCTCTTCTCCCTCTCATTAAATATTTCGCTAATAATTCACAACAAATATACAGAATATCCACAAAAATGTTGTGTTTCAGTGAAATATTGCTCTCAATTTTCACAAACTTATTTCAATGACTTACATGTCATTTATAAATACAGTCGTGAATATACTGTATATTTTGATGGCTTTGGGAATTTGAAAACTTTTCTCAAAACTATTTTATTTACTTTATTTTATAGTCACAGCAAAAAACATTCAGAATTTCTTTTAACTGTAGTTCCCGCAAAAAATCATTTATTATTTGGTCGACTTTGTGTCAGTTTGTGAGAGCGCACCGGCATCTGAATGGAAAGTTAGCTCGACTGACATAACGCTATAGAAAAAATAGATAGAAAATTAGTGATTAATTATTAAAACTGCAAAATTAATCTCTTTTTAATAACTTATATATACAGCTCGTGTCTGACATTAATATGGATTTTCATTGCAACACAACAGTGACTGACAATGAACTCAAACAGAGAATTGCTATTTATTTTCAATGCATTTTACATTTAAAATTCTGTGCCTTTAATGCCATCCTAAATATGCCGTACTATTCAATACACAGTTGCCTGAGAGTGGACTGACATAAAAATGCAATTTTCATTTGTGTGTCCGGTATTGTGAGTCTCATATTGTGAGATAACACTGCCATGTACATATTAACGTGAAATGGGTTTATAAAATGTATAATATGTTCGCAAAAATAAATTCTCCGTTTTTTGTTAGTTTAAAATACGGTGAAAATGTTGAAAATTTTTGTTTTTAAAATCCTTTTATGAATAATTAAAAGGATGTGTGAAATGATTCACAATTTCTCTCCTTTTTTCCATTGCATATGAGATGGGAATAGATTTTTCAAGTTTTATATCCACAGCCACTGATAGGACGTACAGTTTATGGCACTCATGGGATAAGGATATACTCATCCGATGCCCCTCTCATGTCGTAAAAGATCAATCGGTTGCAGAAGTCTCTCTCTCTCTCTCTCTCTCTCTCTCTCTCTCTTTCATCCAGTGATGACCCAATCATACCGACAAAAAAATTGGACCCAAAAATAACACTGAAATAGGATTTACAATATTTTTAAATTGCATTTTAAAGTAGCTATAAGTATATGAAAGTGAGGGACAAATTTGAAAACTAAATAACAAGTCCATTGGCGCACGTGTTGGGCCCTCTCATCCCTATTGCGACTATTTTTCCAAAAATACATAATAATAATCATTAATTTTAATCAAAAACCGATTGATTAATCTCGAGGTGCACTCCGGATCGGTAGCCCATAACGGAGTGGCCTTTTCATAAAATTGCAAATATATTTTAGACCAAAAAAATCCCTAAATCTTGAGTTCAAAAATGATAATTCAATCAATTTTTACGGCAAAACAGACCGGGAATAAAGAGTTACACCGTTTTCTCATTGAGTCATGTTTTGCTCATTTATTTCTGCGACTGTTTTTGACGCCAAAAGTTTGTCTTCACTCATGAAAAGGGAAAATAGTTTTTGAAAAATTCATTTTTTCGATGAGCTTTTCAGCGCCACTAAACCCATTGCCAATTGGAGCCCAAAATTTTCAAATACTTAATTTAATTAAATAATGTACTCAATCGTAAGCACCGATACTATGAAAAGGTTTCGGAGGAACTGTAGCACTGACTGACTGCTCACAGCCCCGGCTCTCAAAAACACAACCCTATGCTCTATACGTGAAAATCCTTTTGGAGGACCGGTTGAGAGAGAAATACATTCAATACATATCTACTGAATATATTCTGTGCCTAAAAACATCGGACGAGTTATTTGTGCGATTCGTTTCAGTTGAGAGTTTTTCAATTTTTCAATTAAACCATTTCAATCGCACGTGTCTTACCATAGGCTGCCCTCCCTGTGCTCCCTATGCCTGTGCCCTCTGCTCCACATACGACTCTATCGTATACGTTACTAATCCGGGCACTCATTTCCTCAGCGAATAATGTAAAACATTTGCGTTAAAAAAGTTTGTAAACTCATTGAAATGATTATAATATGCTTCTGAACGGTACGTACATACGGACGGGCAGTATATTCCGTGACCAATGAGCCAAACGTCTCATTCCAGTGCCTTATAGTGTAGTGAATAGTGAAAACTCTGGACCCAAACCTAATTGTGAATACTGTTGGCCTCAATCCAATCGTTAGACCGGATAACTTATGTCTCAAATTCAATTAACTATACATTTGTCCAACACTTGCACTGCTTTCCATTAGTTATGATTAAGTTTTGCCTAATTTTGAACACCAAATTATTGTTTTCCGTTAAGTTTATTCAATTTCAATCATCGTGTATCGTATCTCTACTAAGTTATGAATTGTTTTATTTATAGATACTAGAAATGATCAAAATATTGTCAGCATATGTCATTCCTTACAGTGTAATTGTAATGAATAGTAATTTTTTGATAGATTTTCTCATTTTGATAATTACATGAAATGAAATTTGATTTCAAATGAATTCAAATAAAGCTATTACTGTCGCGAATATAATGTCATCAAAAGAGAGGACATATCAATGTCTGGAAATTGAGACCAAATAGGCTTATCTTCTTTCATATACTGGTAGTTATCGAATGATCACAAAAATTCAATTCAATTGCTATACTAGTAATACAGTAGTCATTGAATGGACGAGAGAGAGAGAGAGAGAGAGAGAGAGAGAGAGAGAGTCCGGCATAGCTTTGATATTTGAAACTCCTATTCATTGCCATTCATATAGCAATGGAAAAGATATAAATCGTCAGATAGTGTACACATTGAGACCCGTCTCGAGCCGAGAGAGACAAAGGTAGTCGTCATATGGGATGGGATGTGATGTAACACTAATCCATCAACTGATCAAACAAAGTATGCATACACTTATTGAATACAGGCGCTTATGCATAATGTATTTCCCTGATAATCAAATCGACAGACCAGTCAATGACTAGGAATTGGTTTTTGCTTTTAAATTATGGCTCAAAGTTTTGTTTGCATTTCAGTTAACAGTCGATTCCCTCAGAAAAAAATTATGAGTCTATGAAGTCTACAAACCAGAGACCAAATGTTTGGTGTGTAGTGTGTATACACTATGAGTGCAATAGCTTTTAAAGCAACAAATTTTTTGGTATTTTGTCAAAAAAAGTTTTTTTCGGTACAGTATTTGTGTTTCGAAAATAGAATCGACAGCTTTTTTGCTCCCATTCCTCCCATTCCTCCCAATCCTCTTCACTCGCATACACTCACAGCCCTCTCACAGATACTGTATATCTCCCGACTCTCTCTCTCTCTCTCTCTCTCTCTCTCTCTCTCCCGTTCCCGCGACCCGACTGTTCAAACATACAGTGCCTCTGAGTGTCTGTCTGTGTATGCATTGGCGCTGAGAGAGTGTTGGCCTCAGAATAATTGTGTTTGCATTTGGAGTAGAGAGACATCAATCTTGTATTAGCGGTGAAAATGGTTGACAATTGGCGTACAATAGAGAGACAACTATTCTGTCGGAATCGCCTTAGAATTGACTCAAAAATTAATTGAATTTCATTTTGAACTAAAACTTCTTTCTCCCAATTGATTGCCAAACCATTTGGTATTGTATTAACAAAATGTTTTCCGGGATTCGGGGCAAACAAAACACATGAAATAATTCATTAATCATTTGTTAAAAAATTTTATTCATAATTTCAGTTAACAGTCGATTCCCTCAGAAAAAAATTATGAGTCTATGAAGTCTACAAACCAGAGACCAAATGTTTGGTGTGTAGTGTGTATACACTATGAGTGCAATAGCTTTTAAAGCAACAAATTGGTATTTTTGGTATTTTGTGAAAAAAAGTTTTTTTCGGTACAGTATTTGTGTTTCGAAAATAGAATCGACAGCTTTTTTGCTCCCATTCCTCCCAATCCTCTTCACTCGCATACACTCACAGCCCTCCCGACACACACACTCTCTCTCTCCCGTTCCCGCGACCCGACTGTTCAAACATACAGTGCCTCTGAGTGTCTGTCTATGTATGCATTGGCGCTGAGAGAGTGTTGGCCTCAGAATAATTGTGTTTGCATTTGGAGTAGAGAGACATCAATCTTGTATTAGCGGTCAAAATGGTTGACAATTGGCGTACAATAGAGAGACAACTATTCTGTCGGAGAATCCCTTAGAATTGACTCAAAAATTAATTGAATTTCGTTTTCAACAAAAACTTCTTTCTCCCAATTGATTGCCAAACCATTTGGTATTGTATTAACAAAATGTTTTCCGGGATTCGGGGCAAACAAAACACATGAAATAATTCATTAATCATTTGTTAAAAAATTTTATTCATTGCATTAGCTTTTTATATTCATTTAGTTGGACGTAAATTATAATACGTTTATTTCATTGTATTTAAGGCCTAATTACGAGTTGTATTCATAGGTTTTAATGATAAATGTTTGTGAACTCGACGTCAAGACTATTGAATTCAGTTTGCAATGCGTTTAATGCAATCACTACCAGAGGTCCGGTGGGTGTCTATAAAACTATTCACAATTTTCATGTTTTTAGGATGGATTTGGTGGACATTATTCACAGAAAAATGCTTTTTATCTCAAATTAGAAATGTATGTCTCTCTCAATGTTGTCATGAATTACCTCTAATAGAGTTCCAATCCGTCAAACCTATTGAGAGACTCAATGGTTGCTACCATACATGCCTTCTCTCTTCTCATCGCTCTCTCTCGCTCTCTCTCTCTCTCTCTCTCTCCTGTAGTCCTTTCATATGTATGTCTTCATGAGCTCTTTCATCCGCGTCCCTCTCCGGCACTACTTGTGTCACAAAACCCTAATGAGAGCCAAAAGTAGTGAACATTTCAAACAAATATTGAACTCAAATACACAACAAATGACGGATTATTCGTGAGAATAGATCTGAAGGCTTTGAATACATATATTGTAATACGTGTTCGCAATCTATATGTTATTGTGAGCCCTCGGAGGAGATATTCCCCAAAATTTCATGGATTTAACAACTAATACCTCAGCCCCTCCTCACAACCCCTCCACCGAAGCCCTCATGTCTGTCGTACGACACGACGAGTTACGACACACTAGTCTACAGACACAACACCCGGATTGAGATCACATGTAATCATAAAAGATTGATGTCATATATAAACAATCATTTTTGGGACTCAATTATTAGTAAGTCTTAACCGTGTCTTACGGTCTCGACATTGAAGTAGAGATTAGCGCCGGTATTGCATTTGCCATCAGTTTTCAAATGTATAATAGATTTAACGATAAGTTTTCCCTTCCACTCGAGTCACCGAAAATTATATTATATAAGTAGTCTTCCCTTCAGAGATATAAGTGTCTCATCTCTTAATAACTGGTGGGGAACGGGAGGCATAACTTATGTATATAGTTGTCATAATTTAGGCTCCCTTTTAAAGTTTTCCAAAAAAACAATTTTTACTTTTTTATGCAATATTTCAAATTAAAGTTAAATATTTCGTCTTTATTTCATAATTATATTTATATAAAAAACTTTTTACCCTCATATTTTGCCGTAAAACTAGTTTTATGTGCCATTTTAGTACAGGGAATGGCATAACTTATTCTTAATAACATATATTTTATTAAAAATAATTTTTCTCTTACTTTTTGCCCGCAATTTCTACATATATTTTATGACTTTGTGTCCCTTCTATTGACAACATTTCTATCCACACGATATGTATGTCTCGCAAACATTTTCTCAAAGCTGTCATTTGTGGCAATAATTTCTGATTTTGCAAAATAAAGTTTCACTTCATTTGTATGGAAAGGCATAGAGTTTTGGGAGAAAAACGTAGCAATAATTTGCTGACTCTTTTGCAAATGTTATTCAAAAACCATTTTCTCAATCACAGAGAGTTTAAGAGACCTTTTGCTTAAAATATTTAGTCAAAGAAATTATACTTTTAAATGTTT
>CAJPVJ010003211.1:0-11398 GCA_905397405.1 Oppiella nova
TCGACTTTAAACTAAAACACTCGGAACTAAAACTAAAACATTTTATACTTTTCCTATCATTTCCTTTGCTCTCAAACACGTAGACTGACTCTCATTTGAGTATAAGCTTTGAGACCCGGAGTCAAGTCTTTCGTATTGACTTATAATTGAAATCTCAAATTATTATAAGAATTGTGTTTTACTTGTTTGACATAACAAGCGAAACAAGTGTCGGAATTGTTTAATAAATTTGTGCTAATTTTGTAAATGTTTGTGACTTTGAAGAGATGTCAGAAATCCGAGAGAGAAAGCCGTCGGTGAGCGGTGGGATGGTAGGGCCGGGCGGGTCATCACTCATGTGTCGAGCGGCCGAACACTCGGAGAACATCGCAAAGAAACTGCTCGAAGAGGCAGAGAATGTGGAGATTGTCATGAGGAAAGTGCTCAACAATGCCTGGAATGTAAGCATTTGGACAGTTGTCTCATTTTATTCAATCATCACTTCATTTGATTACTTGTTTTATTCATTTATAATTATGCTATTAATTATAAACTTTTTTAAATGTTTGTAATTTTAATGAAATGAAATGTAAAGCGCTTTTTATAATTAATAAGTAGTCGTCTCTAATGATTGGAGTTTTATATGCTTTAGATTTAAGTGGATTGAGTTATTTGTCACAATATTAGTACATTTGATTTGTTTGAATGCACGCGAGTTTTATCAGTTTATTTTTAAAACACGATTAAAGTTTGAAATAACTTTATTCAGACCAAAGTTTTCGCCTATATTTTGATTTACTTTTTGAAACGATTTTCTATTGATAATAATAGCTCTACTTAATAGTCTNTTTGATTTGTTTGAATGCACGCGAGTTTTATCAGTTTATTTTTAAAACACGATTAAAGTTTGAAATAACTTTATTCAGACCAAAGTTTTCGCCTATATTTTGATTTACTTTTTGAAACGATTTTCTATTGATAATAATAGCTCTACTTAATAGTCTTAGAGATGATTAAATCTATTCATTAATGTGTCTGAATTACAAATTCATTAATTTAATGGCAAATGCATTTGATTTGAACGCTAATGTTATCGATGAAGTTGTCAAAGCTATTGATGAATATTATGAATACAAAGTATCTAATGAATTGAGAACTTAATGAACTGATAGTTGTGTTGATGATAACGATTGACCCGTTATTTTGATTGTCACGAAAGGTGTGTCACTTCACAGAACTGCCGCAATGGCTCAAAGACAACGACTATCTGGTGATGGGTCACAGGCCTCCCCTCTCCTCATTCAAGGCGTGCTTTTGGTCCATATTTCGATTGCACACCGAAACGGGCAACATCTGGACCCACGGCGTCGGCTGTTTGCTGTTCTTAGGGCTGGCCATTCACGTGTATGGCTACCAGTACTCGGACATTCCCTTTATGGACAAAATAGTGTTCGGCTGCTTCTTCGCCGGTGCCATCATATGCTTAGGACTGTCCACATGTTATCACACACTCAGCTGTCACTCACACGCAGTCGGACGCCTCTTCTCCAAGTAATTGCCACTATTTGTGACCCCAATCTCATGGCCCAACCCTTTTGACCCTAATTTGTTATGCGGTTATTGGTGGATAATGAAAGCCTAAATTGTTTTGTCATTGAATTTAATGAAACCATTTTTTATTTGCTTTGTCCGTAGACTGGATTACTGTGGGATAGCTTTGTTGATCACCGGCTCGTTTGTCCCGTGGCTTTACTATGGCTTCTACTGTTCATTAATGCCTAAGATTTTCTACTTGTGTTTAACCATATTCCTGGGCTTCTCATCAGTCATAGTCTCGCTTTGGGACAAGTTTTCAGAGCCGCACTTCCGACCGCTGAGGGCCGGCGTATTCATGTCGTTCGGCCTGTCGGGTGTCATACCAGGCGTGCATTGGCTTATTAGTCACGGCCTCACCTCTTGGATTGAGTCCTCCATAAGGGCTTCGTTCACAAGTCTTATCGTAATGGGAGTCCTGTATATATTGGGCGGAGTTCTCTACGCCTCCCGAATACCCGAGAGATTTTTCCCCGGAAAATGTGATTATTGGGTAAATCTATTGCTTTATATGTTGTATGAATTGATTAATAATTTTATATCCTTTTTTTGATCCCCAGTTCCATTCGCATCAATTGTTTCATATACTGGTAATCTGTGCGGCAGTTGTACACTATCACGGCATCACATGTATGGCCGACTATCGGCTCAACTCACCCCACGCTGTCTGTCCCGTTCCCGACGAGTATTTGGAGTATTAATCAAACAGTATAAGCAATAATTGAGTGTTCATTAGACACACAACCTATACATTAAAAATCATTTAAGCGATTATGAAATGTTTACACAAATAAAACGCTACAAACAGAATGTATAACGAATTTTGCTGTTTTCGAGACAAACCATCAGTTTTTTTGATTCAATTATCATTTAAATCTTGAGAAGAATATTATATAAATTAACAATTATAGCATTTTGTCATTTTTTAATTTTCATTATTAAAATAATAATAATCTCTTATTCGGTATATCTTTACTTAATATTTAGTTTTTAATCTCTAATTATTTATCAATCTTTGTGTTTATGTTTTTAGATACATATAGAGTAATTTAATTGTATTATTATTATTGTTTTACTTTATTGTCTCATATTTTTTTAATTTAAGTGACATTTTATTCTCTAATAATTTGTTGGTTTTGTTTAAGAGTTCTCATAATTAATGTTTGGTTTAATTGTTTTTGCTTTTATTTGTTTAAATATTAATTTAATATACCATTTAAGCAATTATTATCTATTTTTATTAACTTTATTCAAAAACTTAATAAAAAGTTTTATGAAAATAATGGTTTCAATTATTACTGAATGCAATAATTCAATTACTGGATAATTGAATTCAACTTAAAAAGGATTATATTAATGCCGAATGTGCTGAACAGATGTATAAATACAACCAAATAAAACGACAAATGTTCCCAATTATACACCCCAGTTATTATATACCCCTATTATAAGTAAATAATATACGAAAGCCTGGCTGCCAGACCGTCCTATCTCTGAATGCAAAGTATTACCGTATAAACTAGGTATAAATTTGAATCATCTATGATACATTTTTATTCATTAATACACTTTCTATAATTCATAATTACTGTATTAGTATTTGTATTCAGAGATAGGACGGTCTGGCAGCCAGGCGTTCATATATTATAAATTACTTTATATTTACTTATTATACCAATTCCGATATTTATTATCTAATCAATACTTGGATTAAAAGTGAATTAATAAATTAGGAAATGAAGAGAAACATCGATATATCTTTTAATTGTATAGACTTTTGGGTGACAACAGAGTAAATATCTGGATAATTTATAATTATTGCTAATTGAGAATTGCTATTATGATATAATGAATTTAGCGATACGCTAATACAGTATCAGTGTATTTTGGATCAGTATTTATATCAGAAGTGGTTTATCGTTTAAAACAAATAACTGATTTGTAATACTATATAAATATAAATTCTTCGAAATGTTGACATAAATTGTGACATTTTATACAAAACTAATTTATTGAACAGCTTTAATCAAATATTATTGTTATATTTATTGAATAATGAATTCAATACTATGTATATTGACTGCATTGGTGTTGACTTCTGTAAGAAATCTTAAAATTCAATTTGAATTATAAATACAACATTATATTACTCACAGAATACTTGTGAATCGGTTCGTGAGTTCAAAGTGGATCCCGAAAACAACCAGTTCCTCAAAGATGGTCAACCATTTCGTTATGTCTCGGGAACTCTTCATTACTTTAAAGTGCCGTCAGTTTTATGGTTGGATCGGATGACCAAATATAAAGCCGCCGGACTTAATGCCATTCAAACGTATTATAGTTATAACTAATAGTATAAACATATTATTTACATATTGTATGACATATTCAGTTATATTGAGTGGAATTTTCACGAACCAGAAGAGGGTGTCTTTGACTTTGAAGGCGATAGAGATCTCATTAAATATCTGCAAACCGCTAATGATTTGGGACTTTTGGTTATCCTAAGAACCGGGCCTTTCATTGATGCCGAAAGAGATTTGGTATTTATTTATTAATATTTAAAAATATGTTTTATATATTTTATGATACTGTACCAGGGAGGACTTCCATATTGGCTATTGTCTAATAATCGAGACATGAAATTAAGGACATCTGATCCGTCGTATGTGAAAGCCGTCGAAAAATGGTTTTCACTGTTGTTACCAAAGTTGGTGCCAATGCTATATAAAAACGGCGGACCAGTTATTATGGTTCAGATTGAGAATGAATACGGAAGTTATTATGCCTGCGATTATGGATACACTTCTCATTTACGGGATTTACACATTCACTACTTCGGCAAAGATATCCAATTGTTCACCACTGATGGCAATGGGGACTCTTACTTAAAGTGTGGGAAAATAGATAACGTGTTCGCAACCGTCGATTTTGGTCCCGATGCCGATCCCGTCAAGTCATTCATAGCCCAGAGAGCGCACCAGGAGTTTGGGCCATACGTTAACTCCGAGTACTACACGGGTTGGATCGACCACTGGGAACGACCCCATTCTACCGCCACTTCTCTACAAGTGTGCAAAACATTGGACGCTATGTTAGCTCTGAACGCATCCGTCAATCTGTTTGTTAAACTATTTCTTGTGTTTAGTTTCAGAAATGAATTCAAATAATTTTTGTGTAATAGATATCCACTTCACGGCGGAACGAGCTTTGGATTTGATTCGGGTGCTAATATAGATAACAATTTATACGATCCATGTATTACGAGCTATGACTTCAATGCGCCCCTCACTGAGGACGGAGACCCCACTCAGAAATACTTTGATGTCCGCAACGTTATTGGAAAAGTAAATGTTTTAGTATTTATTCAAATTCTTAGTTTAATAATGAAATTTATTTGTTAATATCCAGTACTTATCACTTCCTAACGTTACACTCCCGGTGCCGTCACCTAAAATGGAGACCAAACCAATAGTTATGAAACCAATTCTTAATATATATGACATTATCTCATCCCTAACTCGCATTGAATCGGTATATCCGATGAGTTTCGAAGAATTGAGAATAAAGAGTGGATTTATTCTCTACTCGACAAACATTACATTCAAACCGTCAGATCCGGCCGTTTTGTCTATAGATGGACTCAAAGATAGGGCACAAGTGTTTGTCGACCAGGTTTATAATTATTTTAAGTGATATATAAAGTTTATTTTACATGTAATTGCTTATAAATTGGCAGAAATATGTGGGAACTTTAAGCCGGACACAAAGTATCACTAAAATAGGCCTGGACATTGAGTTGGGATCACAACTGGATTTGTTGGTTGAAAATCAGGGAAGACTTGCTTATGGAAACACAATCAATGAATTGAAAGTATGACACAATTAACAAATTTCCATACTTTTTAGAGTGAATAGATCTGATATTTTTTTCACCCAAAAGGGGATCACATCTAATGTAACAATAGGTCCCGTAGTAGTGAAGGATTGGGGCCATTATTTAGTGTTTAAGAATTGGACTAAAAGTATGGCTATTATTGAACATTATTCTGATGTCATTCCAACACTTCCCACTCCAGCCAAAGAGAGTTCATTTGATAGGATTCCCTCATTCTATACGTCAGACTTTGTTTTACCCGACACTAAGGGTTACCCTTTCGATACATTCCTACGTCTGGACGGATGGCGGAAAGGAATTGCATTTCTTAATGGCTTTAATTTGGGTCGATATTGGACTGTCGGCCCACAACTCACACTATACTCACCCAAACACCTGTTCAATGCATACCCCAAACCAAACAAATTAATTGTCTTTGAATTGGAAAGATCTTCAAACAGTAAAACCGTTCAATTCGTTACACAAAGTGTATTGAATGCAACGATTCCCTACTCTTAAGAATAATTATAATAAAAATGTTTATAGACTTTTCTTTTTTGAAATAAGTTTATATGTACTGTACACCTGTATTATCTTAATTAAAAACTTCTCTCTTTAATTTTTGTGTGTTGAGTTTATTTAGTTTTAAAAATGAATAATAAATAAGGTTTAAGAACTCTTAAAAATAATTCTTATCTTATCAGAAATAATATTTCAAAATAATTAAATTGAAATACAATACTTTAAATGTCAATTGTTATTTAAAGTCTAAAATAATAATATAATAAATGAATAATAATAATTGTAAATATAATCAGTTTAATCACTTATTGACTTTGTATTGAATGCATAGTTTGAATTGAGTATTTGTTTTTAAAGTTGATAATTAACAGAACAGACTGCATGTTATCAAATAGTTTCAATTACACTTACATTAAACTAATCCATCAAATGATATATTAATGAATTCAGTTGATTTCAACTGTGGGTGAATTTCTATTCATTAAATGTGTTTTTAATGATATTGATATATTTTTATAATAATTCAAAATAATAGATATAAATATACAATAAATGCCAAAAACGAACAAATGACTGATAATTAATTATGTAATGAAATTAAATAACTATTAATCTGAAGTATTTGTATATAATAAAGGCATCAAAGTGCTAAAATTTAACATATTTAAAATATTTCATCAAAGTCGCAAAAAATAATAATTACCATATATATAACTTTTATTAATTATTATTATGAAGTTTCCAATAATTCCAGTTTTGGCAACAGTTTTGTTTTATGTTAGAAATAAATAATTGTTTTAAATATATTTTTTAAATATTAATAATAATTTGTTATCTACAAATCTAGAGTTATAGTGAATGTGTCCGTGAATTCACAATTGATTACGAAACCAATGAATTCCTAAAAGATGGTCAACCCTTTCGTTATGTGTCCGGTTCTATACACTACTTCCGAGTGCCAGCCGTTTTATGGGCCGACCGTTTGATGAAAGCAAAACAGGCCGGACTTAATGCCATTCAAACGTAGTATTTATAAATTGAAATAAATTTTCATTTTAATGAATATCTATTGAATAGATATATTGAATGGAATTCTCACGAACCGGAGGAAGGGTTCTATAACTTTGAAGGCGATTACGATTTGATTCAATTCTTGAAGACAGCTAATGACTTGGGATTATTGGTTATCCTAAGAACCGGACCATTCATTGACGCCGAGAGAGATTTTGTAAGTGTTTTAAAGTTTTATAAAATGTATTTAATTAAAATGTTTTACACAACAAATTGTTCAAATAGGGAGGACTTCCGTATTGGTTATTGTCTAAGAATCCAAACATGAAATTAAGATCATCTGATCCGAGTTATCTCGAGTCCGTTGACAAATGGTATTCATTATTATTACCAAAGTTGGTGCCAATGCTGTATAAAAACGGCGGACCAGTTATTATGGTTCAGATTGAGAATGAATACGGAAGTTATAAAGCGTGTGATTATGGATACACTTCCCATTTACGGGATCTACACCACAAACTTTTGGGTCACGACATGACACTATTTACCACCGATGGTGATGGCGATGGATATCTAAAGTGTGGAAAAATAGATAACGTGTTCGCAACCGTTGACTTCGGGCCGGGAAGTGATCCAATCGATGCATTTCATACACAACACGTTCACCAAGAGTTCGGACCGAGTGTTAACTCCGAGTACTACACGGGTTGGCTCGACCACTGGGAAACACCTCACCAGACGGTCAACACCACTGCTGTCACCGAAACATTGGACGCGATATTAGCACAAAACGCTTCCGTCAACCTGTAATGGGTTTAGTAATGTATTTATGATTTTTATGAATTTAATATGTGCTGGCTTGTTTTGTAGGTACATGTTTCACGGGGGCACCAGTTATGGATTCAGTGCCGGTACCAGTACTCAAGATATGGGATCTATAATTCCCTGCCCTACCAGTTATGACTACGACGCTCCACTCAATGAGGCCGGGGATCCAACTCCTAAATACTTTGCCATCAGAAAAATAATCGCAAAAGTGAGTTCAGTTATTATGATGTACTTAATTTGTAATATACTTACTATAAATGATCCAGTACCTACCACTTGACAACGGCACACTTCCAGTGCCTTCACCAAAAATGGAGTCCAAACCAATTGCGATGACACCTGTCCTTAATTTATATGACGTTATCTCAATCCAAACCGCCATTGAATCGCTATTTCCACTGACTTTCGAAGAACTGAGAGTAAGAGAAGGGTTTATACTCTACTCGACAAACATAACATTCATTCCGTCAGATCCGGCAGTTTTGACAGTAAAAGGACTTAAAGATAGGGCACAAGTGTTCGTCAATAAAGTAAATAATTACTAAAATAGTGGTCAAAGATGTTAATTATTTTAATTGACAGAAATATGCGGGAACTTTAAGCCGAACTCAAAACCTCTACGAAATGGGTTTAGACATAGAGTTAGGTTCACAACTGGATTTGTTGGTTGAAAACCAGGGAAGACTTTGTTATGGGAATTCAATCAATGAATTAAAAGTATATTTAACTCATATCATAAATTTATTTTAAATTTTTTGCTAAAGTTATTGATTAAACAATTAAACATTTTCCTAATTTAAAAGGGTATCACATCTAACGTAACCATAGGTCCGGATATAATAGAGAATTGGAGCCATTATTTGGTGTTTAAGAATTGGACTGAAAGTATAACTCATATTCAAGAATATTCTAATATTGTGTCTTCACTTCCCATTCCACCGACGAAGAGCTCATTTGATAGGATTCCCTCATTCTATACGTCAGACTTTGTTTTACCCGACACTAAGGGTTACCCTTTTGATACATTCCTACGTCTGGACGGATGGCGGAAAGGACTCGCATTTCTCAATGGATTCAATTTGGGTCGATATTGGACTGTTGGCCCACAACTCACACTATACTCACCCAAACACCTGTTCAATGCATACCCCAAACCAAACAAATTAATTGTCTTTGAATTGGAAAGATCTTCAGACACTAGAACCGTTCAATTCGTGACACAAAGTGTATTGAATGCAACGACTCCTTACACAAATATTTCATTTGAAACCGATTTCGTATAAATCTAAATAAATAATTCTTATAATTTTTATTATTTAGTCTAAACATTTATTACATTAATATGTTAACAGTTGTTATTTTAGCGAGTGTTATAAAATCACTTGAATATTAAGTGTAGTGAATAATTTTTCTCAAAGAATTATTTAGTTATAAAGAATTTTTACATTATTATTATTATATGGATGTGTTACCATTAAATGTTTGTTAATGTTTGGCAAATTTTATTATTTTAATAAGTGTCTTAGAATCATATGAATATTTAATGTAATGTATTAACGTTGTGTATACTTATTATAACTTATAATTTATAAGTTTACAAATAGTACTGTACATTAGTGGCAAACTATTGGTCCCTTTTCTCAATTCCCACTAAAAGTCTTTTAGGAGACGCCAAACGGAATGATCGCTTGTATATGAGAGGGACGTCTGTATTAGGAGTTCTGAAGAATCTGTATTTCCTGATAATATGAGCCAAACCTAACTTTGCTTCGAGTAATGCAAACCTCATACCAATGCAATTGCGAGGGCCGGCACCAAAGGGCAGGTATGTGTAGGGAATTATGTTATGTCTATTCTCAGGCAAAAACCTATCAGGGTTAAACTGGAATGGGTTCGGGTAATATTCCTCCAAGTGGTGAATACCATGGATTGGAAATTCAATTTGTTGGCCTTTAAGTAATGTAATACCAGTTTCACCCAATTTATAGTCAGTAGAGGCGAGTCGTGCCAATCGTTGGGCCGGCGGATGAAGACGTAGTGTTTCTGAGAGGACGGCATCTAAATATGGCAGTCGAGCCAACTCTTCGTAACTGATCTCTCCGTTGGAATCGACGGCAGAATTGATTTCTTCGTACAGTTTGTCCTGAATATCTTGATTGAGAGCCAACTCATACGTACAGAACGTCAGAGTAGTGGCCGTCGTCTCATACCCGGCTAAAAAGAAGACGATAGCCTGCGCCAGGATTTCATATTCAGTCAACTGTTTGTTAACCAAATTCACATTCAAAGCCTTCTTCTCACTTTCCAACTCTTCCTCTCCTTTACAATCAATTCATTATTAGTCTTAAGATATATTAGCAATGATTTCATACCTTCGTTTACATGATGTGATTCATGTATATCTGCCTCATCTCTAGTGATGTCTCCGTCCTTCTCGACATCCATAAGCAGTTGAATGAAATCATTATACTTTTGTTTACTCTGACGTCTGGTAGAAATGATCTGACGGGTGGTCTCTAAGAAGAACTCGACTCCAGTTTTATCCTTATTTCCGCCGAAAATTCTTTTCACCAAAAATGTGGGCAAAACTATGAGTGACAGTATTTTTATGATATTAAAATTAAACACTTTTCTAGCGTTTAATACGAAAGGACTGTCCAAATCGTTGTGAGCATTGGTCTTCGTGGCAAAGGCACACGTGGCGATCACATCCATAGTGTAGTTCCCGTACATATCCTTTATATTAATTTCTTTCTTATTTACTGCAAAGCCCTCCAAATGGCTCATAAAGTCTGTCAAACACTCTCTAATTCTTGGATACATTTTCTTCATCTTTCCGGAAGTGAATGTCGGACTGGCTATCGATCTGATTCTCTTCCAGTCATCTCCGGTAACGTCAACCAAATTCTTACTCATAATCGGGTGCCGAGACTTCANATTAAATATTCATATGATTCTAAGACACTTATTAAAATAATAAAATTTGCCAAACATTAACAAACATTTAATGGTAACACATCCATATAATAATAATAATGTAAAAATTCTTTATAACTAAATAATTCTTTGAGAAAAATTATTCACTACACTTAATATTCAAGTGATTTTATAACACTCGCTAAAATAACAACTGTTAACATATTAATGTAATAAATGTTTAGACTAAATAATGAAAATTGTAAGAATTATTTATTTAGATTTATACGAAATCGGTTTCAAATGAAATATTTGTGTAAGGAGTCGTTGCATTCAATACACTTTGTGTCACGAATTGAACGGTTTTAGTGTTTGAAGATCTTTCCAATTCAAAGACAATTAATTTGTTTGGTTTGGGGTATGCATTGAACAGGTGTTTGGGTGAGTATAGTGTGAGTTGTGGGCCGACAGTCCAATATCGACCCAAATTGAATCCATTGAGAAATGCGAGTCCTTTCCGCCATCCGTCCAGACGTAGGAATGTGTCAAAAGGGTAACCCTTAGTGTCGGGTAAAACAAAGTCTGACGTATAGAATGAGGGAATCCTATCAAATGAGCTCTTCGTCGGTGGAATGGGAAGTGAAGACACAATATTAGAATATTCTTGAATAT
>CAJPVJ010003213.1:0-11395 GCA_905397405.1 Oppiella nova
GCCTATCGGCGGGCTATGGGCCGGACTCGACCTACTGTTCCCGTTCTCGACGGCCAGGGATGACGAGCAATCCTCGTCGGTCGCCGAATCAATACCGTCGGCGCCGTTACCCTCGTTATCATCGCTCATCGCCACCTCCTCGTCCTCCTCATCGGCCAACAGACTCGACGTATCCGACTGTAGGCGCCGTTTCTTGGAGGGCGTGGCGTTCGTACCGGTGGTCACCGAGTCGTCCAAATCGGACGACACCTCCTCCTCCTCTTCATCGGCCACTGTCTCGCTGTCGTCGGCCGTACCGTTAGTTTTAGGCGACGCCACCACTCCGGCCGCGGCGGCCGCAGCCATCAGTTTACTGACAGCCACTCCATTGGTGTGGGACTGGGAGGCCATCAGCGCCCGAAATGCCTTATCAGTGGCCGACCTATCGGTCACTTTACCCATAAAACTACGGATTTCGTGGAAATACTGTTCCTCTGCGGCTACGGCGGCCGTCTTATCGACCATTTTGGGTGAACCGTCCAAAATGGTGGGGCCGTCGGACTCGTGCTTCTTGAGATGTCTGTCCAAATTGGTCTGTTGTCCGAAACAGCGGTCACAGAGCGGGCACTTGAATGGCTTCTCCTTATTGTGAATGTTGCGGACATGGCGTTGAAGGTTGGATGAGATGCTGAACGAGCGCTCGCAGTACTTGCACTTATAGGGCTGTTCCCCGGTGTGGGTGCGCAGGTGTCGGGTCAGGTTGGCCGACCGAGGGAACACCTTACCGCAAAACTTGCACGTATACCGTTCCTTAGCCTTCAACATCTGCGGCGATAGGAGTTCCTGACCTCCGGGTCCACCCATGTGATGCTGGGCTGCTTTGAGTTTGTCGGCGGCGCCGGTAGTCATGTGGGCGCGCATGAAGTCGAACGCTTGGGCGGCGCCAGGAGTGCCCGCTAACAGAGCGGCGGGCGATAGCATCGGTGGATACCGGGCTGGGAATGCTGGGAACCCCGTGGCGCCTACCGCTCCGGTGGACAGTCGGCTATTGCCGGTGCCGTTGTTGTTGTGGTGGTTGTGCTCATTGGCGCCAAACATGGAGGGAAAGGCTGGTGTGGCGGCCGACTTGTGTTGCTGTTCCACTTGCATGCGATACATGCTCTCCAATAGCATGGGGTGTATGGGTCGGGGGTATGCCATGAGTTTTGACGGGGATAGGGGCCGCTGGAAGTGGTGGTTACCGCCCGCCCCACCATCCAGTGATTTGTGATGGGAATACATATGACTGTTGGGCGACGTCTGTTGTCGCGAGTGTTTCTCGAGCTCCCGTTCCCTCTGCTGAGCCATACTGTCGGCCATAAGCATCGCCCGGTGCCGCGCCAGTAGCTCCTCGTAGTTGGAGGCCATGGCGGCGGTGGCGGCCGACAGAGAGTGTGGGGACAGGGAGTGGCGGTTATTATGGTTATTGTGGTGGTTGTGGTGATGACTGTCCCCTCGCTTGTGGTGGGACTGGTGTTTGACAGACAGGTCTAAAGGCTCGTCCGCGCACTCCTCGCGTACTTTCGACTTAAACTCAGGCGAGTCCTCGAGTAGCCGGCGCTGGTGTTTGGCGCCATTATTACGCGATAAATCAAACGGTAGTTCGCTGTGCAAGTGGTCCACCATTAGGGACAGGGGTCTGATGAAGCCGTTGGCTGATATCATCTGCACCGGGCATATGGCGCCTTGTTTTGGGGATGACTCGCGTGTGCCGGACATGTCTGGGATGTCGGCGCAGTCACTGATGTCTTGCTTGCGGTTGGGTTTGTCTGCCGGCGATGAGGTATCGCCTGTTCGGAGGGCTGGCTGTTCAGCGTCCGAGTCCGAGTCGCCAGTGATGGCCACCTCTTCGTCGGTCTCCTCGTCGTCTAAGTCCGAGTCCTCCCTGTCTTCAGAGAGATCGGTGCCGACGCTATCGGCCGATGAATGTCTGGATCGCTTGCGAGTGGATGACTGTCCACAAGGGAATGGGAGATAGGAATTAGTCTTAAGTTTTTAACGTGACTTTTATAATCAATGAATGGTTTCATTACCTGATTCGCGGTCTCAGTGTTGTTGTCCTCACGAGTGGACTGTTTTTGATTGGTTTCCGCAGAACTCGAGTTCTGGTGATTATTATCGACAGAGATGTCTGTCTTATTGAGCGACAGGTCCTCCAACTCCCGGTGTTTACTACTATTAGGCGACAGAAAACTGTTGTCGCTTTCGCTCACTGGCGTCGAGTGGTTGATACGTGAGATACCGGCGCTCAATGGGCTTGAATGCGGTTTACTGTCGGCGCTGAGTGGGCTGGGAATGCCGGGAAAGGCGGCTACTTGTCCAGCGCCTGTCGTTTGCGGGAATAGCGAAGGAAAAGTGGTGCCAAAGAATGGCGGATAAAACGGAAAGCCAGGCCTGGGATGAAAGGCTGATAAGAATGGGTTGGCAGCGGCTGCTGCTGCGGCTCCAGTAGTCTGCGGGGAACTGGCGATATCGGCCAACGCTGTGGCGAGCGCTGACGAATCGTTGATACCTTTCCTGCCGGTGCTGTTAGAGTCGGGCGACGATAGGTTTAGCGACGATATGTGTCCGGCATTTCGCGGTGAGATCGGCGACGAGTGGTGTAGTGTAGGCGCTGACTGGTTATGGGAACTGCCGGTGCCCTCGCAAAAGCGTTTATGTTTCGAGAGTGAGGTAACGGTGCTGAATGCCTGTCCGCACTTATTACACTTGATCTGTAGCCGACAGTTGGCGTGCATACGCTTATGGCGACAGAGGTTGGAGAACTGGGTGTACGCCTTGAAACAGACTTCGCACCGGAAGGGCTTAACACTGGAGTGGATATGGGTGTGCTGTTTGAGGCCGGAGCTCGTGGCGAAGGTCTTGCCGCAGTCGGGACAGGCGTGCGATCGGGCGCCTATATGCTGGGACCGGATGTGCCGCTGTAGGTTCGACGGGTCGGTGAATACCTTCTTGCAGTTCTCGCAGGTGTAGCGCCGGGAGTCGTCGTGAGCGACCTGATGCCGGATTAGGTTGGACTTCCAGTTGAATACTTTGGGACACTGGTCGCACCGGTACTCTCGGTCGCCGCCGCCTGAGTCCTCGTTACAGTGGGTGAATAGGACGTGCTCGTTGAGGCTATACGTACGCGGGAGTAGAGGTAAGTACATGATTAGTTTGGTTTTTTGTATGATTTTTCGGGGTTTTTAATGGGAATGGGATATTGAAAGGGTGAAGGAGCTGATGGCGCAGGTAGTTTTTTGACTGTTTTTGTGTTTATTACAGTTTTTTTGATAAAAACCTTATTGTAACACTTATTACAGTATAGTATTTGTTTTAAAAATTAATACCTATTTTAACAATTATTTTAGCATATTTTTGAATGTTTAATTAATTTTAGCACAGGTAGCATGTTTATTATGTAGTGTGACGTAATGTAGTCAAAGTATTTTTTAATTATTAAAATTTTTTGACGTTTAAAATAGAGTTTATATTTTTATGTCATTAAAGTCTTAAGCGAAACCTTAATTTATAAATTAATCATAATTTTATAGATAAGAAACAAAACAAAAGTATTATAAAAATTATAATACAATTAACGCATTTAATCATCCATTAGTGGACAGGGATGAGGTTGGAAAAAAGGATAGGTGTGGACAGGGATTCCGTGGTTAGTCTTATTACGGGTAGGGATGAGTGTCGGAGTGGTAGACATCCTAAAACTTTTTTTTGTATACAATTTAATAATGACTTAATCATTAAGTATATGAAAACAAAAACAATACAATATTTAAATCATAATGAGTGATAAAAATAATAATTTTCGAGTTCACAGCAAAGCCTCTTAAATATGTTTATTATCTAATAGGTTGTCATCATTATTACGGTTATTATTATTATTATTAACGTTTAATTGCAATACTTATTACTACTCAAAGTGATGCTACAGTTTTGTATTCACTTATATAATACCTCTTAAATAAAGTTTTTTGAAATAGCTTTTTCTGTACTGTTGTTGTATATAAATAGCTAACTATAATCAGGTTCTATTAAACTCCTAGTAATTACTGTCATATAATGTAATATAACAACTGTTATATAAAAAATAGTTTGTTATGTAATATAAAAGTTATTTTGATATGCGAGTGAGAAGTGTAGTCAAAATTAAAAGGCTATTCAAGTCTCTCTCTCTCTCTCTCTCTCTCTCTCTCTCTCTCAAAAATAATTTACAAAAATAAAACTACAAAATTAAAAAACTCTTTTCCCTAATTTATAAGTCATAACAAGTTGTGATTTAAGCAATTGTTTTGTTTTTTAAATACAATTTTTTGTGCGCGATAAATCTAATCACAAGTGAGCAAACACAAAAAAAGTTACAAAACATTTCGATGGCAAACTGTTTGCTGGTGTACCCCACGCCCACCCCCTACTCGCCACAAACACCATTGTATTATACATACAAATTGGATGCGAGAACATGTATTAGACGTCTAATGCCCTGACATATGCTCTTTAAATATGATATATTAGTGATTGAATTGATTGGATCTGGGTCAGCGCCAGTGTTTTTTGGTGATGCTTTCCCATTCAAATGACAAATTACTGATCACTCGGAGCTCTTCACGCCTACGCACACGCGATAAACTACCGGTGCTTTTGGGGCTATACATCCCAATACATCACCGCCAGTGAAATATCATTACAATTACTGATGAGACTCGCAATGAAAATAAAATATGATTTTAAGAGAAGTCTTAACAGAAAAAAGTTTAACAGAAAATCATAAATTATTTAATAAACAATCCTCGAGTTTATAGGGCGGGAGGGGAATGGGATGACTAGGGATTAGAGTCTAGGAAATTATGGTTTTTATGTGATATTTGTTTCGTATTAGTCTGGGATTTAATTTGTTTTTTAGTGTATTTAAGAAGTAAATACTGTTTTGTGAAGTATTTTATTGGAGTATTAGTCGACATATCCAGCGGTAATAGTTAGGCATAACAAAAAAGGGCTGAGCGCTAGGTTATGTAAAAATTAAACATTTATAAAGGGATTAAATTGAATATAATTTTGAGAGAGAGAGAGAGAGAGAGAGAGAGAGAGAGCTATAATTTATTTAAAATTTAATAAAAACTTTTATACAAAATCCAAATTTAAATTAAAAATTATTACTTATTTCTCTCTCAATGTGTTTATGAATAGAGTTTTTTGAGAAAAATAAAGACTTTTTAAAAATATAATTTATACGAAAATAAAACTCAAAATTCAATTAATGTTTCACAAAAAAAGTTACTTAAAAGTGAAGAAGAGTTACTTTTTTATACTGAAAATAACAACTAAACCAAAAACTAAGTGAAAAACTAATAAAAAGTAAGTTATAGTCGTTTTTAGGGATGACTTAAAAGGTATAATAAATTTGCATAAATTTTGCTGTTTTTGTAATACGATTTATAAGAGATATTATTATGATTTTATTTTATATATTATATACCCTTAAAAATGGTTTCATTGGCCCCAGGGCAGTTTTTATATATGGCGTATAATATACTTATATATTATATCGAGATCTCCCTGTATATATTCAATGAGTACTCATGTAAACCATGGCTTGAATTGTATGCCAATCAATGAACTCACGAGTGAATCAATGGATGAGTGAATGGATGGATGGATGGGATCATTAGGACCAACCACTCAAGACATCACACATACACTCAAAGCACAGGTAGTTATATATAAAGGACAGGAATTTTTGGTGATGTTTTTTATGTACTTTTTGTGGCCATATATTGACAACTTTTTGACATATAATAGCCGTTTGAATAACAATTTAAATAATAATTTTGTTTTAAAACTCTCGGATTCTCTCACAAAAATATTTTGACAAAAAAGTTATGAAAAATATTTTTATAGCCAAAAACTTTTCACGTCTTTAGGAGTTCTCATGTTTTTTGGCTAAAAATACATAAAAATTATATTTATTTTCGGCTATAAATCCTTTGCGAAAAAAAACTGTTTTTACAGTAATTTTATTGCTATTATTATTAAATTAATTTCTTTTTCGCATCAAATATATTATGAAAAATACTGTGTTTTGCAATGAATTGTGTGTTTCTCTTGTTTTTAATCACGATTTCAATTAAATTTAAAATTTATGATAAGTTAACACAAAAAAGCATTACGAAAATCTCTATGCAATTGATTTGTTATACAATTTACTATGCAATTACTGGTTATATCGGGGAAAAAAAGTTTACAACAAAAACAAATTAAACACAAAATGTTTTATACAATAATAAAACTTAAAGACATATTTTAAGACACATTAACGCATCACTTATTATATAATTGAATACTTTTGTCACTATATTATCACAAGATTTGCTCACTTTTTATGAAACACTTTAAAAAGACAAACAATTTATCGTAAACTTAAACTTCATTACAAAACAAATAGTAGCCTAACAATAGCCAAACAAATATAAACTATTTATTGGAAACTAAAACGAGTCATTAAAAAATCAATAAAAGTGTCGACAAAATAAGAGATCATTTTTGAAAAACTTAATTATATTTTAATAATAGTTTTGCTCGTATGTTATAGTAGGCATAGGGGGATAGGTATCCTAAAAATACAATACCTGTGCTATGATTTCGTGCGGTTATAATGGATATCGACGACTGAGAAAAATGAGACTCACTTTTGACGACACCATCGAAATCAGTCATCGTTTCAGAAAAACTAATTAAATAATAATAAATAGCTTTTTGTCGCCGTTTTAGTCGTAAGTATTACACAAACTAATGGTTTGAGAGAGAAATGAAAACAACAACTCTTTCTCTGAGCTACTGTTCCACTGATAAGACATGGTTTGCCATTAAAAAACTTTTTTGACAAAAACTTTTATGAATTCATTGTCTGCTGAAGAATAGGAGTACTATTCATATCAGTCATCAAAATCTCTGCTATAGAGAGACAGTAGTTAGTGGAAAGTCATCACATTTTTTTGCTCAGTTATGTTGGTTATCATCACTTTCTGTGTACACATAGAGAAAACACACAAAACTTTTTTCACTGATTATATTTATTAATGCCATTTGTTTATTGTTTTTATTGTTTATAATAATATTATTAACAAAAACTAAATACAATTGAAAACAAGAGTTAACATCCATTTAACTGAAAAACTACACAAAACTATACATACGGTGTGCTATTCACGCAAATTTGTCATTGGATTTCAATGGGAGATATACACCACCAGTATGTGGTTAGCACTGGTAGCTCATGGCATACCATACCATACATGAGAGATGTGATGATAAATACCACTCCACCGGAGAGTTAGCTAACTGTTCGCTAACTGCGATCATAAGATGCACAGTAGTTATTGCATCAGTAGCTGCTCTCTCTCTCTCTCTCTCTCTCTCTCTCTCTCTCTCTCTCGGCATACACTTCCCTAACACACATCCATCCCAAACCCACTCCACCCCAATCGTGCCTATCATTCACGACCTCTTTGTGTGGTTTGATATGCACTGCAAATGTGAAGACTAAATGAAGAGAAGTTTTTCTGTGTTTTTATATTTTGTGAACACTTTTCTCGAGAGAGAAATACAAAAAATTTCTGTCATTTAGTTATCGAGTATTAAATGTGATATACATTTGGATTTATTGTATGAGCTAGGTACGAATACTCACATATTTGATGACAAAATATTTGGTTTAGAAATTTTCGGCTCTAATTGAGTGTATATATTGAATGCGAAAACTTTTTTAACGGTAATTAATATATGCACTAATCGTATAATATATCACTTGAATGAAAGTGAGATTTACTTTTTTGTGTGAATCGCGTATTATTTGCATTCAAATTGAAAATCTCACACAAAAAACTATATAATAGTATAATAAAAAGAGGGATAAAACTTTTTTGTTACTTTTGTTTCGTTGACTGAATTACTGGAAAAAAATACTACTTTTTATACTTAAACTCAAAACACTTCGTATCGAATCGTTAATTACACTAAAAATCTAGATTTCCATTCAATACACAATAGACAGCGAAAACTTTTTAAATATAATATGCATTCATATCACAAACATATCAAATACGAGTTTAAATGAGGCTCTGATTTAGTTGTAGTTTTCATTTAACAAAGTTTTATAATATTTTTTCAGATCACTTGTCAGTACAAACTTTTGTACAAAAAGCATTTTGGATGTAAAGTGTTTTTATATATTAAATAATGTTTTTTAGGATAAAATACATATTATTTAATCACATATTTGTAAACGATTTTCACATTTCATACCATAAGCCGAGAGTTCATATTAAATGGGATTTTATTTTATATTTCGTTTTCAATCTCTGAATAAAAACTAATTGATATCACATATGGTTTTTGGTGGTGATCTGGGATGCAATGGTGTTATGGGTTGTGGTGTCGGTGGAGGGGAATGGTATCCCAGAATCGGGAAGCGATGACTGATTTATATATCATATAAACTTTGCGTTTAGTAACAGATTTTTGCGCTCAAAAAACACATTCACTGATAATATAGCAAACAATTTGCTCATTAAATGTGTAATTAATTATGAAATTTGTGTTTAATTTGAGGTTTTTCTCCCAAAAAATCTCTTTGAGCTACACTTCCGTAATGGGAAAGGGATTGAGTCATATGTACCGTAAAATTAATTTTGTGAATATTATTTTTTTGTATTAAAAATATGTTAGAATTAATATATATTTCACAATTTATTTACGGAAAACTCTTTTATTGGCAATAAATTCAATATAAACAGCATTTGCATAAAGGCTTGACTATAGTCTGTTTCACTATTAATATACTAGTCGTTAGGAAAGTTAGGATTTTTAAGCCAAGAATTTATAGGAATTTTATGTTAATTTAAAGTAAAATTTAAAAATTAAAATCAATGCTTACTTTGATTATGTATTTAATGTCGATTTACTCGTTGTATGTTTATATCACTTATGCTTTGTACCAATAATTAGTCCAAAAATATATTAAAATCTTTGATTGCGATAAAAATTATATCAAAAATATTGTATTTTTACGACAAAAAGTTTTTGCACTCTTATAAGTCGGATATTATAAAACACAATTGGAAAATATATTAATCTATGAAAAAATATATTATATAACGACTTATAATATGGGTATTCAAATGAATCGCTTTGAATACAGTCTTAAAGTCTGTAATCCATCATAAAATAGTCAAACAGTGTTTTGAATGAAACAAAAAGTAGTTTTTTGTGTTGAGATTTGCTTTTGAAAACGGATTAATGGATGAAATGAAAAATAGTTATAAACTTTTGACTTTTTTTGCAAACACAACACCAATTGTTGAACACAATCGTAAAAAATCTCAATTAAAATTAACAGCGAGTTTTGCATGAATATTATATAATAAAGTTATCATTTGTTTTATTTTGTATTTGTTATGTTAAATACTTTTGGTTATAAAAATTTATATCAAAATAAAAATTATTTATAAAAACTTTTGTTTCACTTTAAAAAATATATTAATATAAAAAAACTTTTGATTTGTACGTAAACTGTAAGTCGAAAAATATCACATATAAAATATACTATAGTTCCTTACAGTTAGGACATGGGTTGCACAGGTAGGCAGTGGTGGTGGCTCAGGTAGCTATGAAAGCACCGGATAGTGTATATCATCCACGAGACTACTATCTCTCTCGGAGACATTCACTCGTATATAATGAAGGTATCGGTGCAAAGAGTCACAGCACCAGTAGTTTAGACAATAGAGTGTCGGCGCGCTGTAAGGGAAGTGCACAGACACTTGTGTAGTGTGTGTATAGAGAGAGTGGAAAGGGAACGGTGTGTCTCCAACTACACCGAAAACTAAACTGAGCGCCTGAGATGCCAGCGCTTACATGCTATACACAATCGCACAGTTAGATACACACACCGACTGAGCACTGGTACTCCAGATACATACACTACTGCTCCAGATTATTAGCACCGAGAGAGTGAAGTGAGAGCACCGTTAGGTGTGAGTGCACTGTTAGGCAGGTATAGATTTTTTGCTATACACACACACATAGAATAGGGCTTTTCTCCCGTACAGTGCGATGGGTATTCGCATATTATGCAGAATACCTGAGCTCTTACAGTGGAAAGGTATCTCAACACAGCATATATACGGCTAATACTCGCATACATTCAGCGCATTATAACTGGTATTTAATACGAGGAGTTGTGGAGACATAAAGAGTATATTATAAGAGCGCAAAATTTTTTACAGTTTAACGGCAAAAATGTGCCCCACTTTTGATGCCAATATTTATATGTATTAGTGATACCAGTGCTCTCTGGGTTCAGACTCCTCCCTGTGCTCCATGGGTTGGGCACATCTCTCTCTATGTGCTCTCTCTATCAGTTTCTAATGTAATACTCGGTTGCCTTCACAAGGCTTTTGTGGTTCAGTAATATTAAGAGTTATGTGTAATAAGAAAACTTTAAACCCATATCTAAGACTCGTATGCTCTCTCTCTCTCTCTCTCTCTCTCTCTCTCTCCAGTTTACACCAGTTATAGCACAGGTATGAGGGGATACATAGTATTAATAAAATATAAGACTCATCGATATTAGGTATTTAAAGGGTAGATAACTAATTAACTAGAAGATTTACTACACTAGAAATATTTCACAATAGAGATCTCAATAATGCACAGAATTTAGTCATTTAACAAATTATGTGACAGGTATATTTGTGAAATATTTAGTTTGTCACAGTATGTGTGCACTGTATGTAAGAAAATAATTTTATTCATTATTTATTTATTGTATTTCCATTCGCTTTTGTTATGAAAAGCAGTTTTTCATTCATTAATTTTATTAGAAAAAAGTTATTATTTATTTTTTTATGTAATTCAATGTACTGGAAGTACTCGAGAGGTACACATAATATATAATGGATATGACCAGAGGAATAACATCCAGAAGCGGGTCTGGGATATAAACTAGAAATTATCTGCCGGCGCTTTATTATGATTTTTATGAATATAAATAGATTTTTATACGAAATTATGTTTTTTGTGTTAATCTTTGTGGCGAGTATTATGTGATATATTATTGGCTCAATAGTTGTCAACAAATATCTATTAAGTAGAAAATTAAGTATAATTTTTGTAAATATTTTTAAATATCTACCAAAAAGCAATCATAAAAATATGTGTGACTTTTATAATGGTATTCATTGGCTATAAATAACAATGAGATATGTGTAATAATAATAATTTTTAAATATATAACATTGATTACTTGATTTAGAGTAGACTTCAATCAAATGTCACAAACAATACTATAATAATAACAATAAGTTTTTGGAAAAATTGTATCAAA
>CAJPVJ010003214.1:0-11395 GCA_905397405.1 Oppiella nova
TATTTATTAATAATATTATTTGATTTTTTTGTATTGTAGTTACAAACAGGTGACTGAAACTGGACTACATTTTCACAGCGAATTAATTAGAAAGATACTTTTAAAAATGGAAAATATTCAGAGCAATAAGGCTAATATTGAAGTTGATGTTAATAAACACTTTTATGTTAATATAAGTTTATATAATCTTTTAACAAATGTATTTATATTTATATTTATTGGTTATGTATTATCAATAATTTGTGTTATTGTAGAGAGATTATACATTTACATAGATAGGTATACACTCTGTCCATCATATAAATAAATTTCCTTTAAATATTCATTAATTGTCAATTGTAAATTATCAATATGTTTTTCTTAATAGTATGCTATCATTAATATTTATGATTGCTAAAACATATTATAAAAAAAATAATCAATATGTGTAATATACATAATTCTAAAAGCATGTACAGTAATATTGGAATTGATGCAATTTTTAGAAAATATTTATATTCATTTATTCCGTACATTATTATCAATCATCCATTTTAGTAAAATATTTAGTTCTTATGCAAATAATACTAATTTTTCAGACAATGATCAAAGTGTCAAGATACAATTTCCGGTATGAAGTCTATTGATTATAAGTCATGTAATATAATTAAAACTTAAAATTAGCTATAATAGAATTTAATTATTTTACATTAAGTAACTATTATTACATATGTATAAATTTATATAAACGTATACCTGAAATGTATACAATATACATATTAATATTTATATAAATTATGCCCAGATCTGTTGTAGAAACATATATGCAATTGCCTATTTTAAGTACATTTGGGACATAAAAAAATTATCACATTATTGTATATAAAATACTTTATGTAATATTAATATAAATGAATATTGAATAATAAATTTATATTTTCTTGAGATTAACATGTAAAAATGAAATATTAGCATAGCTTTAAACTAAATATACTTAATTAATTTTGTAATCGTATTTTTATGTAGGGTATAATAGTATATGTATCAACAATTATTACTATTATTATAGAAAAGTTTATTATTGAGAATCAAATAATGATATTTTAATAGTGCATATGCAAACATTTATATTATTTTAAACTAACAGATTACATTTTTAAAAATACATTTATGTAATTAATATTTTAGGTATATAATACTCTATGAATAATAATCATTTACATTAATATATTTAAAATATGTGATTTAAAAAATAGTATGCTTAATTTGTATTATATATACATTAAAAACGTTAATCAAAAATACTATATATTACAATATATGAAATTGAGATAGATAATAAATATTGAACAATGTACTTAAACATAATTTCAGAAATTAACTATTTATATTCAGTGATACCTTATATTTTTTTCAATCATTATATGAACGAAACATTCATTTGTTTAGCAAATAATACAAATTTTGTAAACCAAAATCAAACTGTCTCAATTGTATTGGTAAGTTAATCATATTCACAAACAAAATATTTTTCATATACAATATATCCTATGTTATAATTCATATCAAATATATAAAATTGTAAATTTAAATTATAGTAAATTATATATAAATAGGGCTCAAAGCTCACTTATGGGATTAATTTGTTAATTGTTCAATATATTACATGTGGACAACATTTGGCTATACAATTTACGAACAAATGGAATAATGACACCAAGGTAAGTCTTAATTTATATTTAGATGTTAATCAACATGTTAAATGTTTAAATATTTAGTTATTAACATCACTTGGTTTATACCCTTCAACATCATTAAGGTTTAGTATTATTGGCATACCTTACAAGGGGTTTCATTTTATAGAGATTGTAACCGGGTTCAAATCTATACAAAGCCAATCGTATTTTGCATTTATTAAACTTTTTGATTATATGGTAATTTTTTATAATGTTCATTTATACTGTTTAACAGTAGATAGTCAATTGTTAAATGATAATTTAATTTATAATTTTTAAATTAGATATGGCTTAACATTATAATGTTTTACATAATTATTTCCGCAATTATGACATATTTGTGTAAATCAAGGATTACAGCCCTAAATGCATTCATTGAGATCCCAAAATGTCTTATAAATCAATCGTCAATATTATTATCACAGTTAAAATATTTTGCAAAATTATCACGATTAAACTTCATAATATTTTGGTTAATACTATTCATATGGCTATTGTGCGCAAATATTATAACAAAATCGTTTTCATCGGTTTTATTGAAAACATATTTTACGTTAAAATTGGTGCCAATAGTCGAGACATTAGACGATGTGATCAGAAATGAAAACTTATTCATTACAGTGAATGAGCCTGATTTGAAAACTATTTCTAATAGCTCAATTAAATATAAAAAGCCATTAACATCACTAATTAATAGACATCATTCATATGAAAATATTTTAAAACTCAAGATAAACGTGCAAAATGGTAATTTTTTACATGAAACTATTGCCAAAAACTTAATTGATGGCCAAGGTGTATTATTATTACATACATTCATAACCACTCAATTTAAAGATACATTTACAGATTATATTGATTACTTTAAAATAAGCGAGAATAAATATTTCCATGACTATGCCTACTATATGGTTAATGGACACCATAACTACACGTATAAAATTGTATTCTGGTATTGATTTAACATAATTAAAATTTTATTTTTATAATAAATAGATTGGGTATATTTATAAGTATGATTTTTATAATTATAACTTATAATTATTTGTTTTTAATGCAATTTTGTAATTTATTTTAAACTGAAATCTAATTCTATATATAACATTATAAATAATATTTTTTAATGTAGTTTAATTATTTACTAAAATTAATTTATTTATTTAATTATAGTTTCACACAAGTCGTCGAAACTGGTTTAAATTATCATAGCGATACAATTGGCAAGATAATTTTAAATCGCTATTTAATCCGTATAAAAAAAGTGCCCAAAATTAAAATTACCCACAAAAATTATATACTACATACTAATATACGTTTATACAATTTATTTAACAATGTTCTTATTATAATATTTTTTTGTTATTTTATTTCAGTATTTTGTATAATTTTTGAGATATATGTTAAACCTTAACAGAATAAATTTGAATAATTATTATAGAAACTAATTTGTAAGTTTAATTAATTTAGTTATTGTTTTTATGATAAATATAAAATGTATTATATGTTAAAGATTGAGTGCACATGTATATATTTAATTTGCATAGTTTGGTACATATCAAAATATAAAATATTATATTCTTATATACATTTAATAAAATAAAAGTGATTTACCAATAATACAAATGAATATTAAGCTATGTATAAATTTACATTTTTATTTATACAAAAACTTAATTTCTTTAAATGTGGAATAAATTATTATTATTAAAAAATAAGTAAAATACACATGTATAAATAAGTGAAATATTGCTAATCTGAATAATAAACTCATTACAGGGAGCTTATTCATAAACAGTATGGAAACAATTATATTGAAATCAATATTGTATTTAATATGATAACATTATTATTAAACTAAAGAAATATAATATAGTTGCAAGAATTGTCTTTTATTTAACTGGTTTGTTGTCATATAGTATATGGTATATAGTATAGTACATAGTTAAAAATGATTTCAGATATCCATTCAAAAATAGGATATTTATTTTCATTTATACCATACATACCATTTCTGCTCCCTTTTTGTCTATTATTTATAAATCAGAAAATATTCAGAATTCATTACAAATGAAATAGTATCAATTTGAAAACAACATACTGTAGTCAATTTTACCCCAACCCGTGGCCACACATTCCTTATCATAAAACTCTGACTTCACATCTGGTGGCAGACAAAGTGGTTGAACGTATTCTGAGGTCTCAATCGGTTCTTTGAGTTTCATCAAAGCTATGTCATTGTCATAACCCCTATACCAGGGATAATGAAATACATGTGACACTGAATGAGTGGTCTCATGACTTTCTGGCTCTTTCTGGTGATGTTCGCCAACTAAATCATACAAACATTAAATATTTAAGCAATTATTGCAATCAATGGGCTTTACCTCTCACTTCCCAATGCATGGCTTGTGGTAAAGTAAAGAGTGGACTGTAATATGAATTGAAAAAAGTTTTTACATAATTTTTTATATAATTGTTATGATCTTTAAATACAAAATTTGTCAACAGAGTTGAATGACTTTTAACTAAAAACTATTGAAACAAATATTTGATTTATTAGTAGCAACACATGATCTAAAGAATGTAATACAAGTAATTAAAACTCGCAAAACTAGTTGTGGATTAAGCTCTCTATCTGTCATATCGTTTGACATTTTTCAACATAAGGCACAAGAATTCGTTTTCCAATAATTGTATGTAATTATGTATATACTTAATAATACAATGAGCTGCAGTTATTATCCATTGAGTGTCTATTAATACACCTGAAAATGAAAATTATGAACTTTAAAATTATTATTTTCATTTTAGTAATTAATATTTTTAAATTTATAATTAAAACTTGTTATTAGTTTATCACAGATATGATAACAGTATTAATATATCCTTTTGGAAAAATATCTAGAAATCTCACTCCTATAATGACATACAAAACTCCTATTCTGATTGTAATCTTAATTAATAATCTAATTAACTAATAATCCAAATATGAATACCTCCGCACCAGTGTCCGACTTTACCCGCTTGAGGATGTGTTAATCTGATTGATACCTAGTGAGCGAATATAAGATACTTAATATACAAAATAGACCAGGGTGATTAAGATGTGACCTGCCAGGGCCATTCTCCAGGCTGTGAACTATTCCCACCCACTATTCTTTCAGTGAGCGGACTCTCGTTATTAAACTTATTAACGCCACAAACTTATTAAAACAGTAAATCAATTATAAACTTATAAATTGTTTAATTAACTCTTAAATAACAAACCCGTCTCTGAAGTAATCAATCGCCACAACAAGGATGAGCTCAATATCTCAAAGATCACCAGAATTTGCATAATATTAACAATAAAACAGATTCAGTGCTCAATAGATATTTAATCGAGGTAACTGAAAAACTGACATCAGGTTAGTGTTTAATCACTGAAACCACTGGAAAAAATGACAAAAACACCAAACTTTTGGATTCAAACCAAAAGTTGTCGCACAGACACCACTTATTTAATATCCCGCGGAAACATTGAGGCATTTCTCAACTGATTTTCGTACACTTCTTCTCGTTTCTGGTGTACACTTCTTGTGCGACTCCTATCCTAATATCAAACTCCACCTCAAAATCACAGAACCTGTGCTTCAACTGCCGACGCGATCATGACCTCAACCATTAACTCATTGCTACTCGATATGAGACTTATGTTTGACTTTATATAACATTTTTTATTCATTTATTCTAACATATGATAAGCTCCTGAATTAATTACCTTTCGTGCGACCATATTAAAAATATAATATATTTATATCCAGATGAGTTATGTAGACGACGTCCAATTTGTGGGTTAATTAACGCAATAAATGTAGATTTCAAAATAAAAATTTCAAAATTTATTTGTATATCAAAAAAAATTATTTAAAAATTACTATTTATAAAATTTAAATTATTGTATAAATTAATTACAGAAAACTTAACAAAAAATGGAGAAAATACTAAATTTCAAAATTATGTACAGAACTAGAAGTGAAGCTGTGATCCATTGGTTGCTTATCAGTGACCTATTGATGCAATTATTGCAATGCAATGTGTGTTTCGTATGGTTTGAAACAAATTGAAAATTTTTTATAACTCGTGAGGTGTTTGACAAATAGTGTTTACGAGGTGTGAATTTGGATCCAATCGACAAACTCTGATATACGGGTATAAACACCAGGAAGGTTAGGGCGCGCACAGCCAACCCCTGTTTGTGAACAAATATGAAATTGTAATACAAATTGTGTTATAACTACAGTTAGCACATCAACACTGACCCCAAGACACGAGTCCAATGAGAGTTGTTTTGCCCTCTTCTTTCAGACTTAAGGGGGAGCCGGAGTCCCCCTGACACGAGTCCCTCCCCCCGTCTTTATATCCGGCGCACATCATATTTGGGAATATGTTTTCCCTTCGGCCCACACTTTTCATCCATTTCTGACACTCGTCTGAATCAATCACTTCGACGTCGACTTTTTGGAGGACTCCCGGCGACGTTGAGATACCGTATTGGGTTCGCCCCCAACCCGTGGCCGTCGCCTTTTCACCCGTAAAGTTCTGACCTAAAGGTCACGTTTTGTTCAAACAAATTATAAACCAAAATATTTATTCAATTCTCAATCATTACTAAAGACAACTCTGTAATTATTAAATTATTTATTACAAAGTGTATAAATTTAAAATTGCTTTGAAATAAACTTTACAACTAAATGCTAATTAAATTGTATATAAATTCTATTATATTTTCTATGCTATAAGACATTCCTAAATATCCACGAATTCATAAATCAATCAATAATTAAATCAGCTAACACTAAAACACTAGTAAGTTATATTTTAAATAAAAACAAAAATATTATTCTGTATTATCAAAATGTAACAAAATTTATACAGTAACTTGTTTAAATCACTTATCAATATCACTTTTCTAAATCAATTTTAAACTAAAAAACTACAGAGCCATCATCCCCTTTATATGAAACTTAAAATAAATTTATAAACTTATCTTAAATACGTTGACAAAATAAAATAAACTTTTCAACGAAAATACTTGTGCGATAATTTGTGAATATATTAAACTCATTGATAACTGTAAGATTAAAAAGCTTTTAACAAAGTTTTTAAATATATTCAAAACAATGAAATTACAGATACATATCTGACCTGAAAATTTAATTTAATTTAACAAAAGAGGTTTCATTTAGAAAGATCATTAAATTAGTCGATGAAATCTCACGAAAAATGAATAATAAAATATAGAGGAGATGTTTGTCAGTAAAAACCAAAAGTCATACCTTTTTGTGGCAAACAAATGGGAATAATATGTTCCCTAAAAGTGATTTCTTGGTTGAGCTCTAGTAAGGCGATGTCGTTTTGATAAGTGGCCGGATTGTATGCCTCGTTGACTACTTTCCGGCGAACCCCGTATTCTTCGTGTGCTAACTGTTCCGTATGCGCTCTCAGGTTATAGTCGCCGAGTCTTACTCGCAAATTATTGGCCGGAGTTCTGCACCGGGATTCACACAACAAAAACATCAAAAATAAAAGGCGTTTTTAATACAATTACTGCCAATTAAGAGGAAGTGTTTGATAAAAGCGATAAAAAGTGTGCAATACTTGTATACACAATGGGCTGCCGTCACAATCCAACGGTTCTTAATGAGAGCGCCGCCGCACGATATCTTCTGATTGAAGTACTGTTGCTTCACAATAGCCGCCTGCCATGGGTTGTGACCGAACCGGGCGTTCTCTCCGCCCACTATCTTCGCCCCCCTATTGAAGTAGATTTTGCCACATTCTGTCACAAAAGGGTTCATCACATCATTACTAACTTCTTAATCATTTATCACTGATTTAGTGATATATGTGTAATAATAGCAATAATTGTAATATTAATACCAGGTTCGTTTACTGGCTCGGATGTGGTCACATTAGCAGTTGCATTGAAGGGCACTTCATGAGGTATACAACAACTCCATAGTACACCGCCGTTGCAGAGATCCAGTGGTCTCTTTCCCTGCATCCAACACGAGATGCCTAACCCGCACGGGTAGGTCTCGCTCTGATAAAAGCATTGCTGAGGAAATGCTTTGAAAAAGAAATAACAATAAATTGAGTATTTGTTTAAATCAATGAATTGTTTAGGTGAGACTCACACAAAATATATCTGGCAATACTCAATAAGTTCCACAGAGTTTGTGAATTTTGTTTGTAGTTTTGGCTCTGGCTTTGACTCTGACTCTGGCGATGAGTTTTCGAGAGATGGGATGTCAATGAACTGGCGATGGAAAGGGATGAAAGCGGTGAGAGGGCCGACAGTGGACTGATTCGGCCCCCGATGTATGCAAGTGTTGGCGGAAACTCAATGATACAAACGATGACTAGAATTGCATCAATGCTTCTAAACATTCTGTCATTTTGTATCCAAAAATATATGATTAATATATGATTACAAATGAGTGTCAAATAAATTATTTTTAATCTCAGTTCTTATTACGGTATATAAAATATCATTTCATATCAGAATTACGTAAAAACCCATAAAAACTAAAATTTTTAAAACTATAAATAATTACATTTTTCAAGATAAAGGCATACTTTCAAAGCTATATTGAAATGGCATGAAAAAAGGTCAGATATAATCCCAAAAATTAAGATCTGTCACAAATCATCGTAAATATAGTAAAAAAGTCAAACTCTGAGCGCTTACCTATTTTGAAAAATAATGAGATTTTTAGAAATCCTCTTTCAGTTGTTTCCAATGAATATTCAAATAAGGATTTCATAAATACATACATTAAAGCAATGGTTAATCGCTTGTATCGCTAAACACAAGTCATCGCATATTATGAACGGATAAACACTTGAAGAGAAAATTGATTAACATGAAAATTAAATAAAAATTGTGAATTCAATTTGACGATATCAATGCTCACAACACACAACAAACAAATTGTATTTTTCACAAAAGTTAGCATTTCTTAGTGGATAACAGGAGTCTAGAAGTAGGTCTGACTCGAGACTCACTCAAAGCTGGCTAACGGTGCGCGCGGTCTTCACATTACAAAAGTATGACAAATGCATGGATTGTTCGCCAGCAGTGACACCATTCATACCACTCATGCCATTGCTATCCATTGAAGGAGTTGTCTTCAAAACAAAACTCTTTTATACATCACTTGAAAAACACAGCCAAACGTAACTCTATTGAAGACCGGACTAACACTTGGATTACTTTTTCATATTATATTAACTTATCTCTCAAACAACACCACCACTTATAACCAGAATAACACATGGCTTTAAATAAGTGGCTTTCGGTTCCCAATAGCTTATAAACTTATAACTTATAAACACTTGATTCCTGTGCCTGTTGTGTATCATAGGCACTGATATCGCATAAACTTTTTTATTTACCTGTAATTAACGTAGAAATTGATTAGAATTAGAGTTGAGGTGAGTTTATACTACGAAACGATTATTTGACTGCTGCGCCCGAGTAAAACATTAGTATTGTCTCGTTTATAGACTAGTTATTGAGTACTATTAGTGGCACACAAACTACTCTACGGTTGTGACCCATTTCCTACTATTACTACTCTTAACTACAGCACTACAACACATACGGTATTATGCTTTTACGCTCATTTCAAGATCAGGGTTATTGGTTTAAAATCCTGCTCACTGTATGCTGGAGTGCATTATAAGCCCAATTCAGACCCAATAGTATATAAATCAGACACAATTCACTCAATTCGACAATTGTCTCAATAAATGTTTTCTACATTTGCTGCAAACAAATCATGCGATTCCCTGATTCTCATCGTTTAGTAATTTCCCAAATTATATAATTAACATAAAATTGAAAATATAATGCATTTTGTTTTGAGTCTAGTTTAGAGTCTAATAATACGGAAATTGTTCTCAAATTCTAATGCCTATAAAAATTAAGAATAATTTTATTGTTGGTTTGTTTTTTAGACTTTTGTAATATTGAGCTTATATTAAAATAGTGAACATTATAAAAATATAAGCCTCAAAAAATAATTCCAACTTATAATGTAGAATATTTAGTAAAATTAGGCTTTATAAGTATAATATAACAATAAACTAATTAATGTAGTATATTAGATTATTAATAACTCTTAAATCAATAATTGTTTAAAATGAAATTATAAAAACTCTTAATTATGGTACACTATGGTAAATGTAAAACTAGCACTTTATAATAATTCATGGACATATTTTGGGTAAAATTTGAGGTCACATCTGAACCCATATCCAAATATTGCATACATTAATGAAATGGAGAAATGTGTGTGAAAACTGTGAGATTTCGATATACAAGTAAAGCATATTTGTTTAATATTCAACATTAAGTGAGACAACATAACTTGAAAAATAAGTTTAGATTCAAAAATTAAAAGTATGTTAGATTTGATAATTAGACTAACTATGGTATATTAGCAATGGCTAGTGTTATAGTACTGTATAATATGTACTAAAATTCTGAATATTCTCCTAAAACCAGGAAATCCTGGCCTCCATATGAAGACCAGTCCATTGCTATTGTAATAGTAATAGTAATAGTAATAGTAATCACTTGATATTTTGAACAAAAATAAATATTTATATCTGTAAAAGGCGAACAACTTTTAAATGTTTGATAAAACTCACCAAATCACTATTTATTGAATTCAATTTCATTTGTCTCCCTTTAAATGAGATTTTAAGAGATTTATCAATAAAACATATCTGTTTCATCACTCAAGTGGCTATTATGCAGTCAAATAAGAGTTTATCAAAATATGTTATTTTAATTGCTTTTAAATCTAAAAATAAATTTGAGGTTTTATTTTTTAAAAATTTATGTTTGTTGTTTGGTTTGTTAAAATTTCAGTTATTTTAGTATTAAAAGTATACGATTTTAATCCTTAAAGCTTAGGATTTAATGGTATTATATGATACATTCAATAAAAAAAGCCAGGCTTTGTTTTGTTCAAAATTTGAACTTCAAATGCAATCGTATAATAAATTTATTGTTGGGCTAACACCCAATGTTTGCCATTCAAATAATTTATGTCTTTTTGAGACTTTTATAAATTAAATTATACATTAATACACAACACTTGACCATAGGATGTGTTTAAGGATATAAAACAGACAATTTGAGACCAATATCCTTGCTATATTTATTATTTAGACATTTTTCTAGTGAATTGGTCTCAAAATAATATGTTTAGAATAAATAAGAAATGACTTAACAAACAATGAATTGCAAAAAATGTAGAGATTTATTAAATAAATAATGAAAATTAATTTCTCCCTAAAAATGGCATGGACACAACTGAAAAAATTGTTGATCACATAACTATTGAATTCTTATCAAACAATACTTCATACAATTAAATATGAATTTAAAACTATTTTTTGATGTTTTCGATGATCCAGTCAACAGTATTGGAGACTCTGTGATAGATTCCGGGTTGTCTGGATTGGGCGCAACCAAATCCGGCTGATGTGATGCCCGCCAGAGTCCACCTGCCATTCGTGTTGATCACTATTATAGCAGAATCCATGCATTTCTTAGTAAATATGAGCACATATAGTATTAAACACAATTTTCTAACCTAACGGACCCCCAGAATCGCCCTTTG
>CAJPVJ010003215.1:0-11395 GCA_905397405.1 Oppiella nova
ATACATTGTGTGCTATATTTGCACAAAAATAATATCATTCATAGAGACCTCAAACCGGATAATGTGTTGATTACATACGACGGGTATATAAAGTTATGTGACTTTGGTTTGGCTAAAGAGGTCGATAATATTGATTGGTATCGTATGTCTAAAACTAAACATACGGCAGACGTAGGAACTATAGAATATATGGCACCGGAAGCCCAGACTAATGATTACAATCATAAGATAGATATCTACAGTCTATCCCTAATTGGGGCTCAAATATTTGGTTTTAATATCAACGATATAATGGACGGAAAGTATGATTTTTAATAACTATTTTCTTAAATACAGTTTACATTAATCGCACGAATTTTTTAAAAATTTTAATTTTATGATTAATTTAATTGAAAAATCAAATAAACCTATTAATGAGTGGATGCATAAAATGAATGCATTATTGGTGTCAATGGCTGTCAATAAGTATCGCAAAAAGGGTTCAACAGATTGGAGGCAAAGACCCAAATGTTCGCACATTTTATCAAAATTGAAGACATTTATCAAACATCCGCCCACTATTGGAGTCAAAGAATTCAAATTATATTTTGATACTATTGTCGAACGACAAGGTCATGTATTTTACAATTTCCTCATGCACAATCATCCCATTTTTATAATACGAATGCCTATTGAAAATATATATAACGGTTAGACATGTCTATCATTTTATTATTAAACTTGAATATTTTAATTACAATATTATATTTGTATAATTGCTTAGAAATGGATGCAATAAATGACATGAAGTTTAAAGAGATTGACGAACAGACTGCAGAAATAGGATATGATATAAATTCCGTGGAAAATATAAATTCACAAAAAATATATTCACTTTTACAAATATATATTCATTACATGGGTTAGTATTACTTTCAATAATTTATTTAAAAACAATATTTATAATTATTTCACTATAATAGACGATATGATGAAAATGCATGAACTAGTCGTTGACATCAGAAAGTTAATTGATGTGAACTTGGTGCAATATTACTGGGCATGGATTGAGCATGAAAGTGTATTCATTCAAATGGAGCATTTGTGTCAGGATAAACTAGACACGTTTATTTCCGAAAACAATACTAATCTCAAAAATATGACAAAACTCAAACAACAAAACCTAGTATATTCAACTTTTAAATCACATTTCTGTGTAAATTGAGCAGGAACAAATGTAATTACAGTCAGTTATTAATAAATTTAATGTCAATATGATGTTTTTATTTTGTTTATTTATTAATAACAATACTTTCTTAAGATTATAAAATATAAACTTTTAATAAACAATAGCTTAGAAGGAATTTCTCGATACGGAAAGCTGGCAATGCTAGTTTAATTTGTATGGGTATAAACTTAATTATATCATTAGTAAATGTGCATTCTCAAAAAGTGCGATTCCCGGCGACACGTTGGTCATTTTAGGGTCAGTAAGTTGGCTGACATGGTCATTTTTGTATGAATTAACGTTATTTGAATAGATGGTATGTACTAAAAGTTTTAACGGTAATCAACCGTATTGAGCGCACTAAATGTGCGGCAAATTTTTCCGGTAAATGTATATCTATAATGTAGTAAAATACTGTGCTATTCAAAAATGACCATGTCATCCACCTTACTGACCTTAAAATGACCAACTTATCGCCGGAAATCGCACTTTTTGACCATTCACATTTATTAATGACATAATTAAGTTTATACCCATACAAATTAAACTAACATTGTCAGCTTTCCTTATCGAGAAATTCCTTCGTAGTAATAATCATGTCATTTGTTTTGAAATATCAAAAGTCAAGAATGTGTTGGAATTAATTTGCAATAATCTGGATTAACTGGATAAGTATTAAACTCATTATTTACCCCAAGCATATTGCATAATTAACCAACATAATTACCTTTATAATTTAAAAATTACAGTTTAAACATATCTTGTAATATAAAACTAACCATGTGACATTAAAAATATAATTATTGTAATTGAAAATCTATAACGTGAATAAATACATTGAATAGTGTATCATAATTTTAAGTTTTAAAGTATAAAACTTTATAATTAATTTTATTTTTACCTAATGTTGCATAATACTGTAGTGCTAATTATGTTATGTATAAATTATAAATTAATTAATAAATTTATAAATTAATAAACTTTATAAGCTTTATAAATTAATTGGTAGTAAAATACAGGTTATTCACAAAGCTTTATAAAATATATAAACACAAATTAAATAATTAATTTCATTTAAATAATTATGTCACTTGTTTGACTCGATATAATTTCAATGAGTTTTATAAATGTATATATTATTATTAGTTAGTTAACTAAATTTACAAAATTTCAAATATTATTTTCATTTTAGAAATTATTTTTAATTAAACTTTTAATATTATTCGTACTTATATAATAATTTAAGATTATTATTGTTTTTGTAAATTAAACTTCAATATTTGTACAGTACTTCCAAATATTATAAATAAAATGTCTACCATGTTAAATTATTATGAAAATTGTGATAAACTTTTAGAGAATATACAACAAGAATATAAAATTAAATTACTTCATATGTTTGACGACCATATCGGACATAACATACTGTTTGTGACATTTGATGATTGCGTGTATGGATTGGGATCTAATAGTGAGGGTCAGCTCGGGTTAGGACACAACAAACCCGTCGAAAAACCGGTAGAAGTGTCACAATTATGCCATAAAAACATACATCAGTTTATCAATGGGTGGGACTTTGTATTGGCTGTCAATACGGATAATAATGTGATATTCAGTTTTGGTTGCAATGATTGGGGACAACTGGGACGGGATGTGGATAGGGATGGCTATCATTATCATAAACCAGATACAGTTATCGTGTCCACAATTGGCTTAATTATATCACAGATAAGTTGTGGTAAACAACACACAATTGTGTTGACAACATGTGGCCAGTTATTGGGATGGGGTTTTAATAGGCTTCAACAAATTGATTGTGACCAAGCTAGATTTCATTTACGCTCGCATTGTATTGCAATACCCTTTGAATACAAAATTAGTAAAATTATGTGCTCTAATGGGGCATCAGTTGCCATTGGCTGCGATGGACAGGTAGTTATGTGGGGAATGGTATGCGATAAAAAATTGAATGGACCAAGATTATTGGAAAATGTAACTAATATACATGGTGTTTATTTAGATGAGCACATTGACTATAATACGATATATTTGCTATCAATTCATAATATTATATATATTTATAATCTTGAAAATAAATGTATGAAAAAATTAACGGATATTATGTTCAGTGAAGTCAAAGAAATATTTTCATTTAAAAATTGCAAATCAAAGGTACTGGCTAAATCGGGTGATAAAATATATGAATTGTATCAGGAACAACTATTGGAAACTAATTATACATCATTTAATGAACTCACTTCATATGAATTACATATGATTTTCAATACAATTTCAACGCATAATCCACGCAATACTGGTCAACACGTATTGAATGAAAGCGCAGATATTTGCCGTAAATTTTGAATTTATGTTTTTTTAACAAAAAATAACTTTTAATATATTCATAGAAACAAACAACATATCAAATAATTTCACGTTTGAAAATTCATTTGATGTGATAACTAAGCTTGGTGAGGGTGGCTATGGACAGGTGTATAAAGTTCAAAACAAATGCGATGAACAATATTATGCACTAAAGATATGTCCACTAGAAGGTATGCAATTAATTAGTTTATTATATAAAGTTATAATAATAACTATTTTAAAGGATTGACAGAAAAAGAGAAACAAAATGTTTTGAAAGAAACGCAAAGTCTTGTGAAACTTCGGTCAGAGTTTGTCATTGAATACAACTATTCATGAATTGAATGCAATTGTCTTTACATTCAAATGGAGTTATGTATCGATAATCTCAACAATGTTTTGGAAACTAAGAAAACATTGTTTAATGAATTGATGACTATTTCGGAGTTTTATATATCGTATCAAATATTTCGTGAACTCACAGAATGTGTACAATATTTGCACGAAAAGCATATCATTCATAGAGACCTCAAACCGGATAATGTGTTGATTACAGACGACGGGTATATAAAGTTATGTGACTTTGGTTTGGCTAAAGAGGTCGATAGTATTGATTGGTATCGGATGTCTAAAACCAATCATACAGGAGATGTTGGGACCCCCTGTATATATCAAGCACCGGAAGCACAGACTAATGATTACAATCATAAGATAGATATCTACAGTCTATCCCTAATTGGGGCTCAAATTTTTGGTTTTGATATCAACGATATAATGGACGGAAAGTATGCTTTTTAATAACTATTTTCTTGAATACAGTTTACTTTAATCGCACGAAATTTTTTAAAATCTTAATTTTAGGATTAATTTAATTGAAAAATCAAATAAACCTATTAATGAGTGGATGCATAAAATGAATGCATTATTGGTGTCAATGGCTGTCAATAAGTATCGCAAAAACGGTTCAACAGATTGGAGGCAAAGACCCAAATGTTCGCACATTTTATCAAAATTGAAGACATTTATCAAACATCCGCTCACTATTGGAGTCAAAGAATTCAAATTATATTTTGATACTATTGTCGAACGACAAGGTCATATATTTTACAATTTCCTCATGGTCAATCATCCCATTTTTATAATACGAATGCCTATTGAAAACATATCTAACGGTTAGACATGTCTATTAATTTATTATTATGTTTGATTATTTTAATTACATTTTTATATTTGTATAATTGCTTAGAAATGGATGTAATAAATGACATGAAGTTTAAAGAGATTGACAGTCAGACTGCAGAAATAGGATATGATATATATTCCGTGGAAAATATAAATTCACAAAAAATGTATTCACTTTTACACCTTTATATTCATTTCATGGGTTAGTATTACTTTCAATAATTTATTTAAAAACACAAAATATTTTGCCATTCAAGTAGTTTTGACAATATTTATAAATTATTTCACTATAATAGACGATATGATGAAAATGCATGAACTTGTCGTTGACATCCGAAAGTTACTTGATGCGAACTTGGTGCAATATTACTGGGCATGGATTGAGCATGAAAGTGTATTCATTCAAATGGAGCATTTGTGTCAGGATAAACTAGACACATTTATTTCCGAAAACAATACTAATCTCAAAAACATGACAAAACTCGAGCAACAAAACCTAGTATATTCAACTTTTAAATCACATTTCTGTGTAAATTGACCAGGAACAAATGTAATTACAGTCAGTTATTAATAAATTGAATGTCAATATGATGTTTTTATTTTGTTTATTTATTAATAACAATACTTTCTCAAGATTATCAAATATACGGTATAAACTTTTAATAAACAATAGCTTAGAAGGAATTTCTCGATACGGAAAGCTGGCAATGCTAGTTTAATTTGTATGGGTATAAACTTAATTATATCATTAGTAAATGTGCATTGTCAAAAAGTGCGATTCCCGGCGATACGTTGGTCATTTTAGGGTCAGTAAGTTGGGTGACATGGTCATTTTTGTATGAATTAACGTTATTTGAATATACGGTATGGACTAAAAGTTTTAACGGTACTCAACCGTATTGAGCGCACTAAATGTGCGGCAAATTTTTCCGGTAAATGTATATCTATAATGTAGTAATATACTGTGCTATTCAAAAATGACCATGTCATCCACCTTACTGACCTTAAAATGACCAACTTATCGCCGGGAATCGCACTTTTTAACCATTCACATTTATTAATGACATAATTAAGTTTATACCCATACAAATTAAACTAACATTGTCAGCTTTCCGTATCGAGAAATTCCTTCGTAATAATAATCATGTCATTTGTTTTGAAATATCAAAAGTCAAGAATGTGTTGGAATTAATTTCTGCTAATTTAGTGCTAATTATGTTATGTATAAATTATTAATTAATTAATAAATTTATAAATTAATAAACTTTATAAGCTTTATAAATTAATTGGTAGTAAAATACAGGTTATTCACAAAGCCTTATAAAATATATAAACACAAATTAAATAATTAATCTCATTTAAATAACCATGTCACTTGTTTGACTCAATATAATTTCAATGAGTTTTATAAATGTATATATTGTTATTAGTTAGTTAGTTAACTAAATTTACAAAATTTCAAATATTATTTTCATTTTAGAAATTATTTTTAATTAAACTTTTAATATTATTCGTACTTATATAATAATTTAAGATTATTATTGTTTTTGTAAATTAAACTTCAATATTTGTACAGTACTTCCAAATTTGAAGTTCAAATCATCCAAGGTCATTCAATTTACTAGTTTATAAATATGACTATAAAGCTGATCAAGAGTAGTTTACTATGAAAAATTGAAACACTTAATTTTAAGTTTGTATTAATTTATATAACAGCAATATTACTGAATACGTAACAGACATGTATGAAACATTTAATGTAACATTTATTTTAATGTAGTGAAACATTGCTCATAATTTTCTAGTATTAATATAAACTAAAATGAAATCTAAACTTTGTAATATGAGCATTTATGTTTCACTAAATACTGAGTTGGCATATGTTTGGGCGTCAGGTTTGGTTTCAAATATTTATATAAAGTTGCCCCCCTTAACCTTTCGATACATAGTAATTTTACATGAGACCATGCACAATTGTATGCCCCCTCCCCATGTCTGTGCGCTAGTATTTTGTGAATTGCTCCTAATTTCTGTTTCCTGTTTTCGTTAAACAAGTTTATAATATAAATAAATTTAGTATAAACAGTGATAAAATGTATTACCAGTATCCTTCACTATCTCGTACTCCCCTCACTCGCACCCTCGTTCTCTCTCTCTCTCTCTCTCTCTCTCTCTCCGCACACTTTATCTGCACAACGAGTGACGCAATGAATGAACGAACGAACTCTACGTATAAACCTATGAATAGTTTGAACAAAAATGTGTAAACATTTGATCACCTCTGAAGGACTGACATATGTTTAATATGTTATGAAATATTACAATATTATTTATAAATACTGTGTTTAAGTCACATTTGTGTGTCATTTATGAAATAACTCATTTAAGTGTTCAAATATATGACTTGTTATTTTGAAATAGCGTACAATTTTGGACATAAAACTTCATGTTTTGTTAGTAATACATTGCGTTTGAAACATTTCTAATAAATAGTTGGTCAAGCTTATTTTGTAAATATTGTAATTTTTAAAAATGTCGCTCGTTTTAAATAATTATAAAATTTGTGATAAAATACCCGAAGATTTAAAAAAAGAAATAAAATATTTTTATGTTTTCTGTGACCCTTTCGGAAATAACATACTGTTTGTGACATTTGATGATATGGTGTATGGATTGGGATCTAATAGTGTGGGTCAGCTCGGGTTAGGACACGACACACCCATTCATACACCACAACCAGTGCCACAATTATGCCATCAAAATATACATCAGTTTTTCAATGGCCATGACTTTGTATTGGCTGTCAGTACGGATAATGTGATATTCAGTTTTGGTCGCAACAATAGGGGACAATTGGGACGTAATGTGGACAGTATACTACGTACTGTATTAAGTTATATCATTAAAATCTCGCCGCCTGCGGATTTATATCATAAGCCTGGTACTATTTCATTCTTCCAATCAAATGAATTAAATATTCAACAAATAAGTTGTGGTTTTGATCACATAATTGTGTTGACAACTAATGGACGGCTATTTGGATGGGGTCACACTAAAGGATGGCAAATTGGTGGTGGCAATAGTGGTTACATCTTAACGCCAATTCCTATTGAATTTGATTCTCACTATAAAATTAGTCAAATAGTGTGCAATAAATGGATGTCACATGCTGCCATTACCAGTGATGGACAGGTGTTTATGTGGGGAGACATGGGGTCTACCACTTCACAACCACCCCAACTATTGGACAATGTATTCAATATACACAGTGTTTGTTTAGATGTGAGTGGATTAAATTACTTGCTATCAAACGATGGATTCATATATTCATATGATTTTCGCGACAAAAGTATGAATAGATTATCACATATTGTGTTCAATGAAATCAAACAAATCGATACATATAACTATTTTAAACCAAAAATTATGGGCAAATCTCATATAATATATGAAATTATTGATAAACAACTCATTGAAACAAAATATACATCATTTGATGATTACTTTTCACATGAATTGCAAATGACTTTCAATACAATATCAACACATAATCAACAAAATACTGTCCAAGATCAATTAAATGAAAACACTGACATATGCGGTAAATAAGGAATTCAACTTTTAGTATTTATTATATTCATAGAAATAAACATATACAGTAGTAATATTAATTATATAGTATTGTACAATAATCTTTACGATATAAACTTCTCACTACTTAGAAAATGTAATGTTTGACGAGTCATTTGATGTATTAAATAAGCTTGGTGAGGGTGGTTATGGACAGGTATATAAAGTTCAAAATAGATGTAACAAACAGTCATATGCAATTAAGAAATGTCCACTATATGGTAATTAATTTATTTTATATATGATATACAAATTATAGAGTAATTGTTTTTTAAGGATTGACAGAAAAAGAGAAACAAAATGTTTTGAATGAAACGCAAAGTCTTTTGAAACTTCGGTCAAAGTTTGTCATTCAATACTACTATTCATGGATTGATGAGAATGACAATTGTCTTAACATTCAAATGGAGTTATGTTCTGATAATTTGACAAATGTTTTGGAAACTAAGAAATCATTGTTTAATGAATTGATGACTATTTCTGAGTTTTATACATCGTTTCAAATGTTTTATAGACTCACAGAATGTGTGCAATATTTGCACGAAAATCATATCATTCATAGAGACCTCAAACCGGATAATGTGTTGATTACATACGACGGGTATATAAAGTTATGTGACTTTGGTTTGGCTAAAGAGGTCGATAATATTGATTGGTATCGTATGTCCAAAACTAAACATACGGCAGATGTGGGAACTATTGACTATATGGCACCGGAAGTAAATTCATATCCAATTGATTACAATCATAAGATAGATATCTACAGTCTATCCCTAATTGGGGCTCAAATTTTTGGTTTTGAAATCAACGATATAATGGACGGAAAGTATGATTTTTTAATAACTATTTTCTTGAATATAGTTTATTTTAATCACACCAATAATTATATATTTTAATTTTAGGATTAATTTCAAAGAGAAATCAAATAGAAATATAAATGAATGGATGCATAAAATGAATGCATTATTGGTGTCAATGGCTGTCAATGAATATTCACGAAATGGTTCAACAGATTGGAGGCAAAGACCCGAATGTTCGCACATTTTATCACAATTGCAGACATTTATGACAAATAAACCCATTATTGGAGACAAAGAATTCAATTCACTATTTGATGCTATGATTGTCAGAAAACTCAATTCACTATTGGATGCTATGATTGACACAAAATTCAATTCACTATTGGATGCTATGATTGACAGAAAATGTGACATCTTATATAAAATACTAATGCGAAGCAAACCTTATTGTATAATCCGGATGTCTAATGAAAACATAACTGACGGTTAGACTTTTTAATAGCAACAGTATATTATATTAAGTTTTAATTGCCCGAAAATTTTTGAAATTTTCAGATAAATCACAAATGAACGCAATAAATGAGTCGATGTTTGAAACAATTGGCCAACAAATTGATAAGTTATGTTATAAAATATATTCCGTGAGACATAAACTGACTCAACAAACGTATTCATTATTCAAAATGAAAATTAAATATGCGGGTAAGAAATAACTAACCAGATTATAGTAAAATGCCACACATTTAAATATGAAATATATTTTATTAAACTTGAAAAATACTGTGCATGTTCAATCATTTATAATAGATTTGATGGAAACGAATGAATTCTTAAAGGATATCCGGAAATCATTTGATGTCAAGTCGGAACATGTGGTCAAATATTACTCATCATGGATTGAACATGGTCATCTATTCATTCAAATGCAATTATGCTCACAAAAGGATCTGAATATATTTTTGTTAGCAAAACAATCATTTAAACTTTTAAATAGTGATGAAAAGCTCAGAACTCGAAACCTGCTCGAGAAGTTTTTTAATCAGCTCGAGTCGCTTCACAAAAATACAGACAAAGGACATAATAATTAATAATAATTGAGTCGTTATTACAGATAATGTGATAATTATATACAAAAATGTGAAGTTAGACAATAATTGTAACCAAAAGTTAAGTAATTCGTGAAGCGATCGAAAATACAATTCAATTAAAGGACAAACTCTCGAAACTTGTGTTTCTCGAGCTGCCGATCGCCACAACTTATGGCACAAAAACTACTCGTAATCTCGATTTCAAACTTTTGACATAAGGCCCGAACGAGACATTTCGTCGCCCTTTTATAGCCCTCTTCTAACTCCACCTCTATTTCTGGTCTCATTTTGTCTGTCAATGACTTTCCGATGACTTCATAATTAAAAACTATTTAAACATAACTTTCGGTCAAAAAAAACTATGAATACGAGTCATCGATAGATCAAATAAATATTCAATAATTGTCTAAAGATTGAACTAAACTAATAATTATTTTCATCTAAAATTAATAATAACAATAAAATTTTGAAAAGTACGTTATATATAATATAAGTTAGTTTTTTGCTATTGACCCTGTGCATCAAATCCAAAAATCAAAACTTTAAAATGTTTAATACTTTTTTAAGTAATTTAAGATTTTCAAAAACTACCGTTCCCTACCGTTCCTTTTGAGTTTGACTAAAATTTGGAATATCGACCTTATCGTGCCAAAAAACAATAGTTGCAAAAAATTTTGTTTTAATCTAGCTCTATAAATTTAACACAATGACTTACCTGTATTTTGGCGATACTTTTATATAATGTCATATTATAATAATTAAATACAATTTAATATATTAATGTATATGTTATATCAATAAATGTATTTAATATATGAATGAGAACAGGGTCATTTAACTTTTAACTTGGTTAACATCACTAATGAAATGTAGTTTATTCTTAAAAATAAAAATATACTAATAAAAGTATATATTATTAATAATTAGTTTTAAACTTTTAAACTAATACTGTATTACACAAACAGATGGCAACTCATAGACCACACAAGCATTGCTTCATTCATGACATGCACTCAACCCTTATTGACACAAACAGTGCGAACGCAATGCAAATCGTGAACAACACTCGCATACAAACTGTTCACTAGTATTGCATTGACTGCCATAAGAGCGCTATATTTGAG